>JAPWFG010000097.1:0-37500 GCA_028015205.1 Mytilisepta virgata | reverse complement strand
TCCCGCCTTCAGAAAAGAGATATTGCTACTTCATTACTTTTTTTTTCTTTCTTTCTTGTTTTTTTTTTTTTTTTTTTTTTTTTTGACAATTACTATTTGGAAAAATACATTAAAAATTTAAGAGATTTCAAGAGAAAACAGAAGTAGCATTATCTCTTTACTGAAGACGGGACGGGCCTTTTTTTTTTTCTTTTTTTTTGGGGGGGGGGGAGGGGGTCTATTTTCTTTATTTCCCAAGAGTTATGCCCCTTGCCAAAAATAGAGGGGCAGGGCCTCTTTATTGCAAAACTGGAAACGTGAATAAGGAAAGACCTTATCATTTGTGCTAGGCACAAATGACCTTTTAATGTGTAAATACAGCCCCCCCCCCCCCCTCCCTTTTCAATTTGATTTTTACTGAATTTACATGTAAATGCATATAAAGTACATGTACATGCATTTAAAACCTTAATGCACGTGCAAATTACAAGCCAATTAAGACGACCAGAATCACCTGTGTGATTTAAATCTACTCGATTGCCATTAATATTGTAAATACAATTCTTCTTAGAAAGTTCGGTAAAAATCCACGCGGGACCCCATAGGAAATGTTATCGTATCTCCTCAAAAAGTACAAATCGTACAGGGCTGATATTTGGCAGACAGCTAGGGGATATCCAGGGCTTTGTTTATGAGAAAAAATTATGACCCTAACTCCAACCAATTTCCTGAAAATAGCGTTCGCGCAGTGCTAAATAAAAAGCTATTTTCCGCCATAAAACACAAGATTCGTCCAAATTTTACCAATTTATTGCATCCGAATGTCAAAATTTCGCGTCAAATTATCAGTACTTTATTCACGAAGATGTCGTCTGCTGACATGGCACCGGAAATCTAAATAAATAAATCGTGACATCAAATTTCTACATGAATCTTCATTCTGACATAAGTAAATGTGTACACGTACACTCCGTTTTCTATTTATGACTATTTCCACATCAAACAGCAAAATGCATTATCCTGTGCCATGTTCATCCGACGACGTCCCCTCTCGAAAAGAAAGAAATAAACTAAGTCCAGACATATATCAATGGACGTCACGTGACATACACAACGTCATCCAATCCAGCGTCCCTGAAATAGAAGTAAACATTATAGTAGAAATGTACTTTTACTGTCACTTGTGTATCTAGAGAAATAAAAATACAATGCCCCCCCCCCCCCCCCCTTACATGTATTCAGCAATCCTAGGAAAACTTGCTATCTACAAATAAAAAAATAATTAATAAACAAACAAACAAACAAAAAAAGGCCCGTCCCGCCTTCAGAAAAGAGATATTGCTACTTCATTACTTTTTTTTTCTTTCTTTCTTGTTTTTTTTTTTTTTTTTTTTTTTTTTTGACAATTACTATTTGGAAAAATACATTAAAAATTTAAGAGATTTCAAGAGAAAACAGAAGTAGCATTATCTCTTTACTGAAGACGGGACGGGCCTTTTTTTTTTTCTTTTTTTTTGGGGGGGGGAGGGGGTCTATTTTCTTTATTTCCCAAGAGTTATGCCCCTTGCCAAAAATAGAGGGGCAGGGCCTCTTTATTGCAAAACTGGAAACGTGAATAAGGAAAGACCTTATCATTTGTGCTAGGCACAAATGACCTTTTAATGTGTAAATACAGCCCCCCCCCCCCCCCCCCCCCTCCCTTTTCAATTTGATTTTTACTGAATTTACATGTAAATGCATATAAAGTACATGTACATGCATTTAAAACCTTAATGCACGTGCAAATTACAAGCCAATTAAGACGACCAGAATCACCTGTGTGATTTAAATCTACTCGATTGCCATTAATATTGTAAATACAATTCTTCTTAGAAAGTTCGGTAAAAATCCACGCGGGACCCCATAGGAAATGTTATCGTATCTCCTCAAAAAGTACAAATCGTACAGGGCTGATATTTGGCAGACAGCTAGGGGATATCCAGGGCTTTGTTTATGAGAAAAAATTATGACCCTAACTCCAACCAATTTCCTGAAAATAGCGTTCGCGCAGTGCTAAATAAAAAGCTATTTTCCGCCATAAAACACAAGATTCGTCCAAATTTTACCAATTTATTGCATCCGAATGTCAAAATTTCGCGTCAAATTATCAGTACTTTATTCACGAAGATGTCGTCTGCTGACATGGCACCGGAAATCTAAATAAATAAATCGTGACATCAAATTTCTACATGAATCTTCATTCTGACATAAGTAAATGTGTACACGTACACTCCGTTTTCTATTTATGACTATTTCCACATCAAACAGCAAAATGCATTGTCCTGTGCCATGTTCACCCGACGACGTCCCCTCTCGAAAAGAAAGAAATAAACTAAGTCCAGACATATATCAATGGACGTCACGTGACATACACAACGTCATCCAATCCAGCGTCCCTGAAATAGAAGTAAACATTATAGTAGAAATGTACTTTTACTGTCACTTGTGTATCTAGAGAAATAAAAATACAATGCCCCCCCCCCCCCCCTTACATGTATTCAGCAATCCTAGGAAAACTTGCTATCTACAAATAAAAAAATAATTAATAAACAAACAAACAAACAAAAAAAGGCCCGTCCCGCCTTCAGAAAAGAGATATTGCTACTTCATTACTTTTTTTTTCTTTCTTTCTTGTTTTTTTTTTTTTTTTTTTTTTTTTTGACAATTACTATTTGGAAAAATACATTAAAAATTTAAGAGATTTCAAGAGAAAACAGAAGTAGCATTATCTCTTTACTGAAGACGGGACGGGCCTTTTTTTTTTTCTTTTTTTTTGGGGGGGGGAGGGGGTCTATTTTCTTTATTTCCCAAGAGTTATGCCCCTTGCCAAAAATAGAGGGGCAGGGCCTCTTTATTGCAAAACTGGAAACGTGAATAAGGAAAGACCTTATCATTTGTGCTAGGCACAAATGACCTTTTAATGTGTAAATACAGCCCCCCCCCCCCCCCCCCTCCCTTTTCAATTTGATTTTTACTGAATTTACATGTAAATGCATATAAAGTACATGTACATGCATTTAAAACCTTAATGCACGTGCAAATTACAAGCCAATTAAGACGACCAGAATCACCTGTGTGATTTAAATCTACTCGATTGCCATTAATATTGTAAATACAATTCTTCTTAGAAAGTTCGGTAAAAATCCACGCGGGACCCCATAGGAAATGTTATCGTATCTCCTCAAAAAGTACAAATCGTACAGGGCTGATATTTGGCAGACAGCTAGGGGATATCCAGGGCTTTGTTTATGAGAAAAAATTATGACCCTAACTCCAACCAATTTCCTGAAAATAGCGTTCGCGCAGTGCTAAATAAAAAGCTATTTTCCGCCATAAAACACAAGATTCGTCCAAATTTTACCAATTTATTGCATCCGAATGTCAAAATTTCGCGTCAAATTATCAGTACTTTATTCACGAAGATGTCGTCTGCTGACATGGCACCGGAAATCTAAATAAATAAATCGTGACATCAAATTTCTACATGAATCTTCATTCTGACATAAGTAAATGTGTACACGTACACTCCGTTTTCTATTTATGACTATTTCCACATCAAACAGCAAAATGCATTGTCCTGTGCCATGTTCACCCGACGACGTCCCCTCTCGAAAAGAAAGAAATAAACTAAGTCCAGACATATATCAATGGACGTCACGTGACATACACAACGTCATCAATAGAAGTAAACATTATAGTAGAAATGTACTTTTACTGTCACTTGTGTATTTAGAGAAATAAAAATACAATGCCCCCCCCCCCCTACTTGTATTCAGCAATCCATGGAAAACTTGCTACCTACAAATAAAAAAAATAATTAATAAACAAATAAACAAACAAACAAACAAATAAATGAAAAAAACAAAAAAGGCCCGTCCCGCCTTCAGAAAAAGAGATATTGCTACTTCATTTTTTATTTCTTTCTTCTTTTTTTTTTGACAATTACTATTTGGAACAATAAATTAAAAATTTAAATGATTTCAAGAGAAAATAGAAGTAGCAATATCTCTTTACTGAAGACGGGACGGGCCTTTTTTTTTTTTTTTTTTTTTTTTTGTCTATTTCATTTATTTCCCAAGAGTTACGCCCCTTGCCAAAAATAAAGGGGCAGGGCCTCTTTATTGCAAAACTGGACACGTGGAAAGGAAAGACCTTATCATTTGTGCTAGGCACAAATGACCTTTTAATGTGTAAATACCCCCCCCCCCCCTTTCGATTTGACTAAATTTACATCGATTTTACTGAATTTACATGTAAATGCATATAAAGTACATGTACATGCATTTAAAACCTTAATGAACCATTAAAACGACCAGAAACACCTGTTTGATTGCCATTAATTAAGGTCTTTCCTTTACATAGGAAAGACCTTACTGTATTTCTTATGATTATTATTATTATTATTATTCTTTCTCCTGCCAAAATTCAATTAAATTTGTCGGAAAAGTTTTTAGGCATATTGACATGAAATTTGGCACCAAGTATCAGTCAGACATAAGCTATCAGGTGGTGAGGCCGCTAAGGGTTCCCATGTACCTTATAAGAGTTTCCTCCCCTATTACTGTTATGACTGTTATCAGATCTCCTCAAAAACCGTAAGAGATATCGACATGAAACCTTTTGCAATTTCTTTGGTTCATCTGTGCCCACATTAATCACATCTGCCGAAAAGGATCTGACGACATCTTATAAGAGTTATTTCCCTTTATATAAATATCACTTTTGATTTTTCAGGCAAATATTAAGTTTGAGTTAAGATACAAGCACGAGCCTTCATATTTAGGCATCATTTTTTGTACCAAGTAAAATTAGGTCAAGGTCAAAGGTCAAGGTCACGGTCTAATTTTTGAAATTTCCTTGTTATCAGATCTCCTCTGAAACGGTAGAAGATAGCTGATAAAATGTAATGGGCAAAATGTCGGGGACATCGAGACAATGCGTAGTTTTCCTTAAGTCAAGTCGCATGATGTCATCTTCTATGCGTTATTGGCCTTTGAACGCTTAAATTTACGTTTTTTGGCTAATAACTTAATAATGGTACAAGATAGAGGCATGGGGTCTTTTGTTTTGACACCAGGGACAAATGACCTTCAAAATGATGTCAAGGTCAAAGGTCAAAGTCATGTTCTAGAAAATGATTTTTTTCATATTTGAAGTGTAATACATGGAATTTTTTCAAAAATGCATTATTTTTTAGCAGGAATCATTTAAAATATGTTATTTTCCATTTTCGTCAGACAAAAGATGAAAAAAAATGAAAATTTTTTAAAGATTGAAAAATTTGAAAAAAAACCTATTTTTTCTTGGCGCAAAAATGTTTTGGCAGTATTTCATATTTGTGTTTGATGTAGCATTTTGGTATTTTATAGTACTTCTAGAATTACCCCAACTTTTAGCACAAATGACCTTTTAATGTGTAAATACAGCCCCCCCCCCCCCCCCATCCCTTTTTTTTGATTTGACTGGATTTACATCGGTTTTACTGAATTTACCTGTAAATGCATATAAAGTACATGTAGGCAGCTAGGGGATATCCAGGGCTTTGTTAATGAGAAAAAATTATGACGCTAACTCCAACCAATTTCCTGAAAATAGCGTTCGCGCAGTGCTAAATAAAAAGCTATTTTCCGCCATAAAACACAAGATTCGTCCAAATTTTACCAATTTATTGCATCCGAATGTCAAAATTTCGCGTCAAATTATCAGTACTTTATTCACGAAGATGTCGTCTGCTGACATGGCACCGGAAATCTAAATAAATAAATCGTGAGATCAAATTTCTACATGAATCTTCATTCTGACATAAGTAAATGTGTACACGTACACTCCGTTTTCTATTTATGACTATTTCCACATCAAACAGCAAAATGCATTATCCTGTGCCATGTTCATCCGACGACGTCCCCTCTCGAAAAGAAAGAAATAAACTAAGTCCAGACATATATCAATGGACGTCACGTGACATACACAACGTCATCCAATCCAGCGTCCCTGAAATAGAAGTAAACATTATAGTAGAAATGTACTTTTACTGTCACTTGTGTATCTAGAGAAATAAAAATACAATGCCCCCCCCCCCCCCCCTTACATGTATTCAGCAATCCTAGGAAAACTTGCTATCTACAAATAAAAAAATAATTAATAAACAAACAAACAAACAAAAAAAGGCCCGTCCCGCCTTCAGAAAAGAGATATTGCTACTTCATTACTTTTTTTTTCTTTCTTTCTTGTTTTTTTTTTTTTTTTTTTTTTTTTTGACAATTACTATTTGGAAAAATACATTAAAAATTTAAGAGATTTCAAGAGAAAACAGAAGTAGCATTATCTCTTTACTGAAGACGGGACGGGCCTTTTTTTTTTTCTTTTTTTTTGGGGGGGGGAGGGGGTCTATTTTCTTTATTTCCCAAGAGTTATGCCCCTTGCCAAAAATAGAGGGGCAGGGCCTCTTTATTGCAAAACTGGAAACGTGAATAAGGAAAGACCTTATCATTTGTGCTAGGCACAAATGACCTTTTAATGTGTAAATACAGCCCCCCCCCCCCCCCCCCCTCCCTTTTCAATTTGATTTTTACTGAATTTACATGTAAATGCATATAAAGTACATGTACATGCATTTAAAACCTTAATGCACGTGCAAATTACAAGCCAATTAAGACGACCAGAATCACCTGTGTGATTTAAATCTACTCGATTGCCATTAATATTGTAAATACAATTCTTCTTAGAAAGTTCGGTAAAAATCCACGCGGGACCCCATAGGAAATGTTATCGTATCTCCTCAAAAAGTACAAATCGTACAGGGCTGATATTTGGCAGACAGCTAGGGGATATCCAGGGCTTTGTTTATGAGAAAAAATTATGACCCTAACTCCAACCAATTTCCTGAAAATAGCGTTCGCGCAGTGCTAAATAAAAAGCTATTTTCCGCCATAAAACACAAGATTCGTCCAAATTTTACCAATTTATTGCATCCGAATGTCAAAATTTCGCGTCAAATTATCAGTACTTTATTCACGAAGATGTCGTCTGCTGACATGGCACCGGAAATCTAAATAAATAAATCGTGACATCAAATTTCTACATGAATCTTCATTCTGACATAAGTAAATGTGTACACGTACACTCCGTTTTCTATTTATGACTATTTCCACATCAAACAGCAAAATGCATTGTCCTGTGCCATGTTCACCCGACGACGTCCCCTCTCGAAAAGAAAGAAATAAACTAAGTCCAGACATATATCAATGGACGTCACGTGACATACACAACGTCATCAATAGAAGTAAACATTATAGTAGAAATGTACTTTTACTGTCACTTGTGTATTTAGAGAAATAAAAATACAATGCCCCCCCCCCCCCCCTACTTGTATTCAGCAATCCATGGAAAACTTGCTACCTACAAATAAAAAAAATAATTAATAAACAAATAAACAAACAAACAAACAAATAAATGAAAAAAACAAAAAAGGCCCGTCCCGCCTTCAGAAAAAGAGATATTGCTACTTCATTTTTTATTTCTTTCTTCTTTTTTTTTTGACAATTACTATTTGGAACAATAAATTAAAAATTTAAATGATTTCAAGAGAAAATAGAAGTAGCAATATCTCTTTACTGAAGACGGGACGGGCCTTTTTTTTTTTTTTTTTTTTTTTTTGTCTATTTCATTTATTTCCCAAGAGTTACGCCCCTTGCCAAAAATAAAGGGGCAGGGCCTCTTTATTGCAAAACTGGACACGTGGAAAGGAAAGACCTTATCATTTGTGCTAGGCACAAATGACCTTTTAATGTGTAAATACCCCCCCCCCCCCTTTCGATTTGACTAAATTTACATCGATTTTACTGAATTTACATGTAAATGCATATAAAGTACATGTACATGCATTTAAAACCTTAATGAACCATTAAAACGACCAGAAACACCTGTTTGATTGCCATTAATTAAGGTCTTTCCTTTACATAGGAAAGACCTTACTGTATTTCTTATGATTATTATTATTATTATTATTCTTTCTCCTGCCAAAATTCAATTAAATTTGTCGGAAAAGTTTTTAGGCATATTGACATGAAATTTGGCACCAAGTATCAGTCAGACATAAGCTATCAGGTGGTGAGGCCGCTAAGGGTTCCCATGTACCTTATAAGAGTTTCCTCCCCTATTACTGTTATGACTGTTATCAGATCTCCTCAAAAACCGTAAGAGATATCGACATGAAACCTTTTGCAATTTCTTTGGTTCATCTGTGCCCACATTAATCACATCTGCCGAAAAGGATCTGACGACATCTTATAAGAGTTATTTCCCTTTATATAAATATCACTTTTGATTTTTCAGGCAAATATTAAGTTTGAGTTAAGATACAAGCACGAGCCTTCATATTTAGGCATCATTTTTTGTACCAAGTAAAATTAGGTCAAGGTCAAAGGTCAAGGTCACGGTCTAATTTTTGAAATTTCCTTGTTATCAGATCTCCTCTGAAACGGTAGAAGATAGCTGATAAAATGTAATGGGCAAAATGTCGGGGACATCGAGACAATGCGTAGTTTTCCTTAAGTCAAGTCGCATGATGTCATCTTCTATGCGTTATTGGCCTTTGAACGCTTAAATTTACGTTTTTTGGCTAATAACTTAATAATGGTACAAGATAGAGGCATGGGGTCTTTTGTTTTGACACCAGGGACAAATGACCTTCAAAATGATGTCAAGGTCAAAGGTCAAAGTCATGTTCTAGAAAATGATTTTTTTCATATTTGAAGTGTAATACATGGAATTTTTTCAAAAATGCATTATTTTTTAGCAGGAATCATTTAAAATATGTTATTTTCCATTTTCGTCAGACAAAAGATGAAAAAAAATGAAAATTTTTTAAAGATTGAAAAATTTGAAAAAAAACCTATTTTTTCTTGGCGCAAAAATGTTTTGGCAGTATTTCATATTTGTGTTTGATGTAGCATTTTGGTATTTTATAGTACTTCTAGAATTACCCCAACTTTTAGCACAAATGACCTTTTAATGTGTAAATACAGCCCCCCCCCCCCCCATCCCTTTTTTTTGATTTGACTGGATTTACATCGGTTTTACTGAATTTACCTGTAAATGCATATAAAGTACATGTAGGCAGCTAGGGGATATCCAGGGCTTTGTTAATGAGAAAAAATTATGACGCTAACTCCAACCAATTTCCTGAAAATAGCGTTCGCGCAGTGCTAAATAAAAAGCTATTTTCCGCCATAAAACACAAGATTCGTCCAAATTTTACCAATTTATTGCATCCGAATGTCAAAATTTCGCGTCAAATTATCAGTACTTTATTCACGAAGATGTCGTCTGCTGACATGGCACCGGAAATCTAAATAAATAAATCGTGAGATCAAATTTCTACATGAATCTTCATTCTGACATAAGTAAATGTGTACACGTACACTCCGTTTTCTATTTATGACTATTTCCACATCAAACAGCAAAATGCATTATCCTGTGCCATGTTCATCCGACGACGTCCCCTCTCGAAAAGAAAGAAATAAACTAAGTCCAGACATATATCAATGGACGTCACGTGACATACACAACGTCATCCAATCCAGCGTCCCTGAAATAGAAGTAAACATTATAGTAGAAATGTACTTTTACTGTCACTTGTGTATCTAGAGAAATAAAAATACAATGCCCCCCCCCCCCCCCTTACATGTATTCAGCAATCCTAGGAAAACTTGCTATCTACAAATAAAAAAATAATTAATAAACAAACAAACAAACAAAAAAAGGCCCGTCCCGCCTTCAGAAAAGAGATATTGCTACTTCATTACTTTTTTTTTCTTTCTTTCTTGTTTTTTTTTTTTTTTTTTTTTTTTTTGACAATTACTATTTGGAAAAATACATTAAAAATTTAAGAGATTTCAAGAGAAAACAGAAGTAGCATTATCTCTTTACTGAAGACGGGACGGGCCTTTTTTTTTTTCTTTTTTTTTGGGGGGGGGAGGGGGTCTATTTTCTTTATTTCCCAAGAGTTATGCCCCTTGCCAAAAATAGAGGGGCAGGGCCTCTTTATTGCAAAACTGGAAACGTGAATAAGGAAAGACCTTATCATTTGTGCTAGGCACAAATGACCTTTTAATGTGTAAATACAGCCCCCCCCCCCCCCCCCCTCCCTTTTCAATTTGATTTTTACTGAATTTACATGTAAATGCATATAAAGTACATGTACATGCATTTAAAACCTTAATGCACGTGCAAATTACAAGCCAATTAAGACGACCAGAATCACCTGTGTGATTTAAATCTACTCGATTGCCATTAATATTGTAAATACAATTCTTCTTAGAAAGTTCGGTAAAAATCCACGCGGGACCCCATAGGAAATGTTATCGTATCTCCTCAAAAAGTACAAATCGTACAGGGCTGATATTTGGCAGACAGCTAGGGGATATCCAGGGCTTTGTTTATGAGAAAAAATTATGACCCTAACTCCAACCAATTTCCTGAAAATAGCGTTCGCGCAGTGCTAAATAAAAAGCTATTTTCCGCCATAAAACACAAGATTCGTCCAAATTTTACCAATTTATTGCATCCGAATGTCAAAATTTCGCGTCAAATTATCAGTACTTTATTCACGAAGATGTCGTCTGCTGACATGGCACCGGAAATCTAAATAAATAAATCGTGACATCAAATTTCTACATGAATCTTCATTCTGACATAAGTAAATGTGTACACGTACACTCCGTTTTCTATTTATGACTATTTCCACATCAAACAGCAAAATGCATTGTCCTGTGCCATGTTCACCCGACGACGTCCCCTCTCGAAAAGAAAGAAATAAACTAAGTCCAGACATATATCAATGGACGTCACGTGACATACACAACGTCATCCAATCCAGCGTCCCTGAAATAGAAGTAAACATTATAGTAGAAATGTACTTTTACTGTCACTTGTGTATCTAGAGAAATAAAAATACAATGCCCCCCCCCCCCCCCCCCCTTACATGTATTCAGCAATCCTAGGAAAACTTGCTATCTACAAATAAAAAAATAATTAATAAACAAACAAACAAACAAAAAAAGGCCCGTCCCGCCTTCAGAAAAGAGATATTGCTACTTCATTACTTTTTTTTTCTTTCTTTCTTGTTTTTTTTTTTTTTTTTTTTTTTTTTGACAATTACTATTTGGAAAAATACATTAAAAATTTAAGAGATTTCAAGAGAAAACAGAAGTAGCATTATCTCTTTACTGAAGACGGGACGGGCCTTTTTTTTTTTCTTTTTTTTTGGGGGGGGGAGGGGGTCTATTTTCTTTATTTCCCAAGAGTTATGCCCCTTGCCAAAAATAGAGGGGCAGGGCCTCTTTATTGCAAAACTGGAAACGTGAATAAGGAAAGACCTTATCATTTGTGCTAGGCACAAATGACCTTTTAATGTGTAAATACAGCCCCCCCCCCCCCTCCCTTTTCAATTTGATTTTTACTGAATTTACATGTAAATGCATATAAAGTACATGTACATGCATTTAAAACCTTAATGCACGTGCAAATTACAAGCCAATTAAGACGACCAGAATCACCTGTGTGATTTAAATCTACTCGATTGCCATTAATATTGTAAATACAATTCTTCTTAGAAAGTTCGGTAAAAATCCACGCGGGACCCCATAGGAAATGTTATCGTATCTCCTCAAAAAGTACAAATCGTACAGGGCTGATATTTGGCAGACAGCTAGGGGATATCCAGGGCTTTGTTTATGAGAAAAAATTATGACCCTAACTCCAACCAATTTCCTGAAAATAGCGTTCGCGCAGTGCTAAATAAAAAGCTATTTTCCGCCATAAAACACAAGATTCGTCCAAATTTTACCAATTTATTGCATCCGAATGTCAAAATTTCGCGTCAAATTATCAGTACTTTATTCACGAAGATGTCGTCTGCTGACATGGCACCGGAAATCTAAATAAATAAATCGTGACATCAAATTTCTACATGAATCTTCATTCTGACATAAGTAAATGTGTACACGTACACTCCGTTTTCTATTTATGACTATTTCCACATCAAACAGCAAAATGCATTGTCCTGTGCCATGTTCACCCGACGACGTCCCCTCTCGAAAAGAAAGAAATAAACTAAGTCCAGACATATATCAATGGACGTCACGTGACATACACAACGTCATCAATAGAAGTAAACATTATAGTAGAAATGTACTTTTACTGTCACTTGTGTATTTAGAGAAATAAAAATACAATGCCCCCCCCCCCCCCCCCTACTTGTATTCAGCAATCCATGGAAAACTTGCTACCTACAAATAAAAAAAATAATTAATAAACAAATAAACAAACAAACAAACAAATAAATGAAAAAAACAAAAAAGGCCCGTCCCGCCTTCAGAAAAAGAGATATTGCTACTTCATTTTTTATTTCTTTCTTCTTTTTTTTTTGACAATTACTATTTGGAACAATAAATTAAAAATTTAAATGATTTCAAGAGAAAATAGAAGTAGCAATATCTCTTTACTGAAGACGGGACGGGCCTTTTTTTTTTTTTTTTTTTTTTTTTTGTCTATTTCATTTATTTCCCAAGAGTTACGCCCCTTGCCAAAAATAAAGGGGCAGGGCCTCTTTATTGCAAAACTGGACACGTGGAAAGGAAAGACCTTATCATTTGTGCTAGGCACAAATGACCTTTTAATGTGTAAATACCTCCCCCCCCCCCCCCTTTCGATTTGACTAAATTTACATCGATTTTACTGAATTTACATGTAAATGCATATAAAGTACATGTACATGCATTTAAAACCTTAATGAACCATTAAAACGACCAGAAACACCTGTTTGATTGCCATTAATTAAGGTCTTTCCTTTACATAGGAAAGACCTTACTGTATTTCTTATGATTATTATTATTATTATTATTCTTTCTCCTGCCAAAATTCAATTAAATTTGTCGGAAAAGTTTTTAGGCATATTGACATGAAATTTGGCACCAAGTATCAGTCAGACATAAGCTATCAGGTGGTGAGGCCGCTAAGGGTTCCCATGTACCTTATAAGAGTTTCCTCCCCTATTACTGTTATGACTGTTATCAGATCTCCTCAAAAACCGTAAGAGATATCGACATGAAACCTTTTGCAATTTCTTTGGTTCATCTGTGCCCACATTAATCACATCTGCCGAAAAGGATCTGACGACATCTTATAAGAGTTATTTCCCTTTATATAAATATCACTTTTGATTTTTCAGGCAAATATTAAGTTTGAGTTAAGATACAAGCACGAGCCTTCATATTTAGGCATCATTTTTTGTACCAAGTAAAATTAGGTCAAGGTCAAAGGTCAAGGTCACGGTCTAATTTTTGAAATTTCCTTGTTATCAGATCTCCTCTGAAACGGTAGAAGATAGCTGATAAAATGTAATGGGCAAAATGTCGGGGACATCGAGACAATGCGTAGTTTTCCTTAAGTCAAGTCGCATGATGTCATCTTCTATGCGTTATTGGCCTTTGAACGCTTAAATTTACGTTTTTTGGCTAATAACTTAATAATGGTACAAGATAGAGGCATGGGGTCTTTTGTTTTGACACCAGGGACAAATGACCTTCAAAATGATGTCAAGGTCAAAGGTCAAAGTCATGTTCTAGAAAATGATTTTTTTCATATTTGAAGTGTAATACATGGAATTTTTTCAAAAATGCATTATTTTTTAGCAGGAATCATTTAAAATATGTTATTTTCCATTTTCGTCAGACAAAAGATGAAAAAAAATGAAAATTTTTTAAAGATTGAAAAATTTGAAAAAAAACCTATTTTTTCTTGGCGCAAAAATGTTTTGGCAGTATTTCATATTTGTGTTTGATGTAGCATTTTGGTATTTTATAGTACTTCTAGAATTACCCCAACTTTTAGCACAAATGACCTTTTAATGTGTAAATACAGCCCCCCCCCCCCCCCCCCCCATCCCTTTTTTTTGATTTGACTGGATTTACATCGGTTTTACTGAATTTACCTGTAAATGCATATAAAGTACATGTAGGCAGCTAGGGGATATCCAGGGCTTTGTTAATGAGAAAAAATTATGACGCTAACTCCAACCAATTTCCTGAAAATAGCGTTCGCGCAGTGCTAAATAAAAAGCTATTTTCCGCCATAAAACACAAGATTCGTCCAAATTTTACCAATTTATTGCATCCGAATGTCAAAATTTCGCGTCAAATTATCAGTACTTTATTCACGAAGATGTCGTCTGCTGACATGGCACCGGAAATCTAAATAAATAAATCGTGAGATCAAATTTCTACATGAATCTTCATTCTGACATAAGTAAATGTGTACACGTACACTCCGTTTTCTATTTATGACTATTTCCACATCAAACAGCAAAATGCATTATCCTGTGCCATGTTCATCCGACGACGTCCCCTCTCGAAAAGAAAGAAATAAACTAAGTCCAGACATATATCAATGGACGTCACGTGACATACACAACGTCATCAATAGAAGTAAACATTATAGTAGAAATGTACTTTTACTGTCACTTGTGTATTTAGAGAAATAAAAATACAATGCCCCCCCCCCCCTACTTGTATTCAGCAATCCATGGAAAACTTGCTACCTACAAATAAAAAAAATAATTAATAAACAAATAAACAAACAAACAAACAAATAAATGAAAAAAACAAAAAAGGCCCGTCCCGCCTTCAGAAAAAGAGATATTGCTACTTCATTTTTTATTTCTTTCTTCTTTTTTTTTTGACAATTACTATTTGGAACAATAAATTAAAAATTTAAATGATTTCAAGAGAAAATAGAAGTAGCAATATCTCTTTACTGAAGACGGGACGGGCCTTTTTTTTTTTTTTTTTTTTTTTTTTGTCTATTTCATTTATTTCCCAAGAGTTACGCCCCTTGCCAAAAATAAAGGGGCAGGGCCTCTTTATTGCAAAACTGGACACGTGGAAAGGAAAGACCTTATCATTTGTGCTAGGCACAAATGACCTTTTAATGTGTAAATACCCCCCCCCCCCCCCCTTTCGATTTGACTAAATTTACATCGATTTTACTGAATTTACATGTAAATGCATATAAAGTACATGTACATGCATTTAAAACCTTAATGAACCATTAAAACGACCAGAAACACCTGTTTGATTGCCATTAATTAAGGTCTTTCCTTTACATAGGAAAGACCTTACTGTATTTCTTATGATTATTATTATTATTATTATTCTTTCTCCTGCCAAAATTCAATTAAATTTGTCGGAAAAGTTTTTAGGCATATTGACATGAAATTTGGCACCAAGTATCAGTCAGACATAAGCTATCAGGTGGTGAGGCCGCTAAGGGTTCCCATGTACCTTATAAGAGTTTCCTCCCCTATTACTGTTATGACTGTTATCAGATCTCCTCAAAAACCGTAAGAGATATCGACATGAAACCTTTTGCAATTTCTTTGGTTCATCTGTGCCCACATTAATCACATCTGCCGAAAAGGATCTGACGACATCTTATAAGAGTTATTTCCCTTTATATAAATATCACTTTTGATTTTTCAGGCAAATATTAAGTTTGAGTTAAGATACAAGCACGAGCCTTCATATTTAGGCATCATTTTTTGTACCAAGTAAAATTAGGTCAAGGTCAAAGGTCAAGGTCACGGTCTAATTTTTGAAATTTCCTTGTTATCAGATCTCCTCTGAAACGGTAGAAGATAGCTGATAAAATGTAATGGGCAAAATGTCGGGGACATCGAGACAATGCGTAGTTTTCCTTAAGTCAAGTCGCATGATGTCATCTTCTATGCGTTATTGGCCTTTGAACGCTTAAATTTACGTTTTTTGGCTAATAACTTAATAATGGTACAAGATAGAGGCATGGGGTCTTTTGTTTTGACACCAGGGACAAATGACCTTCAAAATGATGTCAAGGTCAAAGGTCAAAGTCATGTTCTAGAAAATGATTTTTTTCATATTTGAAGTGTAATACATGGAATTTTTTCAAAAATGCATTATTTTTTAGCAGGAATCATTTAAAATATGTTATTTTCCATTTTCGTCAGACAAAAGATGAAAAAAAATGAAAATTTTTTAAAGATTGAAAAATTTGAAAAAAAACCTATTTTTTCTTGGCGCAAAAATGTTTTGGCAGTATTTCATATTTGTGTTTGATGTAGCATTTTGGTATTTTATAGTACTTCTAGAATTACCCCAACTTTTAGCACAAATGACCTTTTAATGTGTAAATACAGCCCCCCCCCCCCCCCCATCCCTTTTTTTTGATTTGACTGGATTTACATCGGTTTTACTGAATTTACCTGTAAATGCATATAAAGTACATGTAGGCAGCTAGGGGATATCCAGGGCTTTGTTAATGAGAAAAAATTATGACGCTAACTCCAACCAATTTCCTGAAAATAGCGTTCGCGCAGTGCTAAATAAAAAGCTATTTTCCGCCATAAAACACAAGATTCGTCCAAATTTTACCAATTTATTGCATCCGAATGTCAAAATTTCGCGTCAAATTATCAGTACTTTATTCACGAAGATGTCGTCTGCTGACATGGCACCGGAAATCTAAATAAATAAATCGTGAGATCAAATTTCTACATGAATCTTCATTCTGACATAAGTAAATGTGTACACGTACACTCCGTTTTCTATTTATGACTATTTCCACATCAAACAGCAAAATGCATTATCCTGTGCCATGTTCATCCGACGACGTCCCCTCTCGAAAAGAAAGAAATAAACTAAGTCCAGACATATATCAATGGACGTCACGTGACATACACAACGTCATCCAATCCAGCGTCCCTGAAATAGAAGTAAACATTATAGTAGAAATGTACTTTTACTGTCACTTGTGTATCTAGAGAAATAAAAATACAATGCCCCCCCCCCCCCTTACATGTATTCAGCAATCCTAGGAAAACTTGCTATCTACAAATAAAAAAATAATTAATAAACAAACAAACAAACAAAAAAAGGCCCGTCCCGCCTTCAGAAAAGAGATATTGCTACTTCATTACTTTTTTTTTCTTTCTTTCTTGTTTTTTTTTTTTTTTTTTTTTTTTTTTGACAATTACTATTTGGAAAAATACATTAAAAATTTAAGAGATTTCAAGAGAAAACAGAAGTAGCATTATCTCTTTACTGAAGACGGGACGGGCCTTTTTTTTTTTCTTTTTTTTTGGGGGGGGGAGGGGGTCTATTTTCTTTATTTCCCAAGAGTTATGCCCCTTGCCAAAAATAGAGGGGCAGGGCCTCTTTATTGCAAAACTGGAAACGTGAATAAGGAAAGACCTTATCATTTGTGCTAGGCACAAATGACCTTTTAATGTGTAAATACAGCCCCCCCCCCCCCCTCCCTTTTCAATTTGATTTTTACTGAATTTACATGTAAATGCATATAAAGTACATGTACATGCATTTAAAACCTTAATGCACGTGCAAATTACAAGCCAATTAAGACGACCAGAATCACCTGTGTGATTTAAATCTACTCGATTGCCATTAATATTGTAAATACAATTCTTCTTAGAAAGTTCGGTAAAAATCCACGCGGGACCCCATAGGAAATGTTATCGTATCTCCTCAAAAAGTACAAATCGTACAGGGCTGATATTTGGCAGACAGCTAGGGGATATCCAGGGCTTTGTTTATGAGAAAAAATTATGACCCTAACTCCAACCAATTTCCTGAAAATAGCGTTCGCGCAGTGCTAAATAAAAAGCTATTTTCCGCCATAAAACACAAGATTCGTCCAAATTTTACCAATTTATTGCATCCGAATGTCAAAATTTCGCGTCAAATTATCAGTACTTTATTCACGAAGATGTCGTCTGCTGACATGGCACCGGAAATCTAAATAAATAAATCGTGAGATCAAATTTCTACATGAATCTTCATTCTGACATAAGTAAATGTGTACACGTACACTCCGTTTTCTATTTATGACTATTTCCACATCAAACAGCAAAATGCATTATCCTGTGCCATGTTCATCCGACGACGTCCCCTCTCGAAAAGAAAGAAATAAACTAAGTCCAGACATATATCAATGGACGTCACGTGACATACACAACGTCATCCAATCCAGCGTCCCTGAAATAGAAGTAAACATTATAGTAGAAATGTACTTTTACTGTCACTTGTGTATCTAGAGAAATAAAAATACAATGCCCCCCCCCCCCTTACATGTATTCAGCAATCCTAGGAAAACTTGCTATCTACAAATAAAAAAATAATTAATAAACAAACAAACAAACAAAAAAAGGCCCGTCCCGCCTTCAGAAAAGAGATATTGCTACTTCATTACTTTTTTTTTCTTTCTTTCTTGTTTTTTTTTTTTTTTTTTTTTTTTTTGACAATTACTATTTGGAAAAATACATTAAAAATTTAAGAGATTTCAAGAGAAAACAGAAGTAGCATTATCTCTTTACTGAAGACGGGACGGGCCTTTTTTTTTTTCTTTTTTTTTGGGGGGGGGGAGGGGGTCTATTTTCTTTATTTCCCAAGAGTTATGCCCCTTGCCAAAAATAGAGGGGCAGGGCCTCTTTATTGCAAAACTGGAAACGTGAATAAGGAAAGACCTTATCATTTGTGCTAGGCACAAATGACCTTTTAATGTGTAAATACAGCCCCCCCCCCCCCCCTCCCTTTTCAATTTGATTTTTACTGAATTTACATGTAAATGCATATAAAGTACATGTACATGCATTTAAAACCTTAATGCACGTGCAAATTACAAGCCAATTAAGACGACCAGAATCACCTGTGTGATTTAAATCTACTCGATTGCCATTAATATTGTAAATACAATTCTTCTTAGAAAGTTCGGTAAAAATCCACGCGGGACCCCATAGGAAATGTTATCGTATCTCCTCAAAAAGTACAAATCGTACAGGGCTGATATTTGGCAGACAGCTAGGGGATATCCAGGGCTTTGTTTATGAGAAAAAATTATGACCCTAACTCCAACCAATTTCCTGAAAATAGCGTTCGCGCAGTGCTAAATAAAAAGCTATTTTCCGCCATAAAACACAAGATTCGTCCAAATTTTACCAATTTATTGCATCCGAATGTCAAAATTTCGCGTCAAATTATCAGTACTTTATTCACGAAGATGTCGTCTGCTGACATGGCACCGGAAATCTAAATAAATAAATCGTGAGATCAAATTTCTACATGAATCTTCATTCTGACATAAGTAAATGTGTACACGTACACTCCGTTTTCTATTTATGACTATTTCCACATCAAACAGCAAAATGCATTATCCTGTGCCATGTTCATCCGACGACGTCCCCTCTCGAAAAGAAAGAAATAAACTAAGTCCAGACATATATCAATGGACGTCACGTGACATACACAACGTCATCCAATCCAGCGTCCCTGAAATAGAAGTAAACATTATAGTAGAAATGTACTTTTACTGTCACTTGTGTATCTAGAGAAATAAAAATACAATGCCCCCCCCCCCCCCTTACATGTATTCAGCAATCCTAGGAAAACTTGCTATCTACAAATAAAAAAATAATTAATAAACAAACAAACAAACAAAAAAAGGCCCGTCCCGCCTTCAGAAAAGAGATATTGCTACTTCATTACTTTTTTTTTCTTTCTTTCTTGTTTTTTTTTTTTTTTTTTTTTTTTTTGACAATTACTATTTGGAAAAATACATTAAAAATTTAAGAGATTTCAAGAGAAAACAGAAGTAGCATTATCTCTTTACTGAAGACGGGACGGGCCTTTTTTTTTTTCTTTTTTTTGGGGGGGGGGGAGGGGGTCTATTTTCTTTATTTCCCAAGAGTTATGCCCCTTGCCAAAAATAGAGGGGCAGGGCCTCTTTATTGCAAAACTGGAAACGTGAATAAGGAAAGACCTTATCATTTGTGCTAGGCACAAATGACCTTTTAATGTGTAAATACAGCCCCCCCCCCCCCTCCCTTTTCAATTTGATTTTTACTGAATTTACATGTAAATGCATATAAAGTACATGTACATGCATTTAAAACCTTAATGCACGTGCAAATTACAAGCCAATTAAGACGACCAGAATCACCTGTGTGATTTAAATCTACTCGATTGCCATTAATATTGTAAATACAATTCTTCTTAGAAAGTTCGGTAAAAATCCACGCGGGACCCCATAGGAAATGTTATCGTATCTCCTCAAAAAGTACAAATCGTACAGGGCTGATATTTGGCAGACAGCTAGGGGATATCCAGGGCTTTGTTTATGAGAAAAAATTATGACCCTAACTCCAACCAATTTCCTGAAAATAGCGTTCGCGCAGTGCTAAATAAAAAGCTATTTTCCGCCATAAAACACAAGATTCGTCCAAATTTTACCAATTTATTGCATCCGAATGTCAAAATTTCGCGTCAAATTATCAGTACTTTATTCACGAAGATGTCGTCTGCTGACATGGCACCGGAAATCTAAATAAATAAATCGTGAGATCAAATTTCTACATGAATCTTCATTCTGACATAAGTAAATGTGTACACGTACACTCCGTTTTCTATTTATGACTATTTCCACATCAAACAGCAAAATGCATTATCCTGTGCCATGTTCATCCGACGACGTCCCCTCTCGAAAAGAAAGAAATAAACTAAGTCCAGACATATATCAATGGACGTCACGTGACATACACAACGTCATCCAATCCAGCGTCCCTGAAATAGAAGTAAACATTATAGTAGAAATGTACTTTTACTGTCACTTGTGTATCTAGAGAAATAAAAATACAATGCCCCCCCCCCCTTACATGTATTCAGCAATCCTAGGAAAACTTGCTATCTACAAATAAAAAAATAATTAATAAACAAACAAACAAACAAAAAAAGGCCCGTCCCGCCTTCAGAAAAGAGATATTGCTACTTCATTACTTTTTTTTTCTTTCTTTCTTGTTTTTTTTTTTTTTTTTTTTTTTTTTGACAATTACTATTTGGAAAAATACATTAAAAATTTAAGAGATTTCAAGAGAAAACAGAAGTAGCATTATCTCTTTACTGAAGACGGGACGGGCCTTTTTTTTTTTCTTTTTTTTTGGGGGGGGGAGGGGGTCTATTTTCTTTATTTCCCAAGAGTTATGCCCCTTGCCAAAAATAGAGGGGCAGGGCCTCTTTATTGCAAAACTGGAAACGTGAATAAGGAAAGACCTTATCATTTGTGCTAGGCACAAATGACCTTTTAATGTGTAAATACAGCCCCCCCCCCCCCCTCCCTTTTCAATTTGATTTTTACTGAATTTACATGTAAATGCATATAAAGTACATGTACATGCATTTAAAACCTTAATGCACGTGCAAATTACAAGCCAATTAAGACGACCAGAATCACCTGTGTGATTTAAATCTACTCGATTGCCATTAATATTGTAAATACAATTCTTCTTAGAAAGTTCGGTAAAAATCCACGCGGGACCCCATAGGAAATGTTATCGTATCTCCTCAAAAAGTACAAATCGTACAGGGCTGATATTTGGCAGACAGCTAGGGGATATCCAGGGCTTTGTTTATGAGAAAAAATTATGACCCTAACTCCAACCAATTTCCTGAAAATAGCGTTCGCGCAGTGCTAAATAAAAAGCTATTTTCCGCCATAAAACACAAGATTCGTCCAAATTTTACCAATTTATTGCATCCGAATGTCAAAATTTCGCGTCAAATTATCAGTACTTTATTCACGAAGATGTCGTCTGCTGACATGGCACCGGAAATCTAAATAAATAAATCGTGAGATCAAATTTCTACATGAATCTTCATTCTGACATAAGTAAATGTGTACACGTACACTCCGTTTTCTATTTATGACTATTTCCACATCAAACAGCAAAATGCATTATCCTGTGCCATGTTCATCCGACGACGTCCCCTCTCGAAAAGAAAGAAATAAACTAAGTCCAGACATATATCAATGGACGTCACGTGACATACACAACGTCATCCAATCCAGCGTCCCTGAAATAGAAGTAAACATTATAGTAGAAATGTACTTTTACTGTCACTTGTGTATCTAGAGAAATAAAAATACAATGCCCCCCCCCCCCTTACATGTATTCAGCAATCCTAGGAAAACTTGCTATCTACAAATAAAAAAATAATTAATAAACAAACAAACAAACAAAAAAAGGCCCGTCCCGCCTTCAGAAAAGAGATATTGCTACTTCATTACTTTTTTTTTCTTTCTTTCTTGTTTTTTTTTTTTTTTTTTTTTTTTTTGACAATTACTATTTGGAAAAATACATTAAAAATTTAAGAGATTTCAAGAGAAAACAGAAGTAGCATTATCTCTTTACTGAAGACGGGACGGGCCTTTTTTTTTTTCTTTTTTTTGGGGGGGGGAGGGGGTCTATTTTCTTTATTTCCCAAGAGTTATGCCCCTTGCCAAAAATAGAGGGGCAGGGCCTCTTTATTGCAAAACTGGAAACGTGAATAAGGAAAGACCTTATCATTTGTGCTAGGCACAAATGACCTTTTAATGTGTAAATACAGCCCCCCCCCCCCCCCTCCCTTTTCAATTTGATTTTTACTGAATTTACATGTAAATGCATATAAAGTACATGTACATGCATTTAAAACCTTAATGCACGTGCAAATTACAAGCCAATTAAGACGACCAGAATCACCTGTGTGATTTAAATCTACTCGATTGCCATTAATATTGTAAATACAATTCTTCTTAGAAAGTTCGGTAAAAATCCACGCGGGACCCCATAGGAAATGTTATCGTATCTCCTCAAAAAGTACAAATCGTACAGGGCTGATATTTGGCAGACAGCTAGGGGATATCCAGGGCTTTGTTTATGAGAAAAAATTATGACCCTAACTCCAACCAATTTCCTGAAAATAGCGTTCGCGCAGTGCTAAATAAAAAGCTATTTTCCGCCATAAAACACAAGATTCGTCCAAATTTTACCAATTTATTGCATCCGAATGTCAAAATTTCGCGTCAAATTATCAGTACTTTATTCACGAAGATGTCGTCTGCTGACATGGCACCGGAAATCTAAATAAATAAATCGTGAGATCAAATTTCTACATGAATCTTCATTCTGACATAAGTAAATGTGTACACGTACACTCCGTTTTCTATTTATGACTATTTCCACATCAAACAGCAAAATGCATTATCCTGTGCCATGTTCATCCGACGACGTCCCCTCTCGAAAAGAAAGAAATAAACTAAGTCCAGACATATATCAATGGACGTCACGTGACATACACAACGTCATCCAATCCAGCGTCCCTGAAATAGAAGTAAACATTATAGTAGAAATGTACTTTTACTGTCACTTGTGTATCTAGAGAAATAAAAATACAATGCCCCCCCCCCCCTTACATGTATTCAGCAATCCTAGGAAAACTTGCTATCTACAAATAAAAAAATAATTAATAAACAAACAAACAAACAAAAAAAGGCCCGTCCCGCCTTCAGAAAAGAGATATTGCTACTTCATTACTTTTTTTTTCTTTCTTTCTTGTTTTTTTTTTTTTTTTTTTTTTTTTTGACAATTACTATTTGGAAAAATACATTAAAAATTTAAGAGATTTCAAGAGAAAACAGAAGTAGCATTATCTCTTTACTGAAGACGGGACGGGCCTTTTTTTTTTCTTTTTTTTTGGGGGGGGGAGGGGGTCTATTTTCTTTATTTCCCAAGAGTTATGCCCCTTGCCAAAAATAGAGGGGCAGGGCCTCTTTATTGCAAAACTGGAAACGTGAATAAGGAAAGACCTTATCATTTGTGCTAGGCACAAATGACCTTTTAATGTGTAAATACAGCCCCCCCCCCCCCCTCCCTTTTCAATTTGATTTTTACTGAATTTACATGTAAATGCATATAAAGTACATGTACATGCATTTAAAACCTTAATGCACGTGCAAATTACAAGCCAATTAAGACGACCAGAATCACCTGTGTGATTTAAATCTACTCGATTGCCATTAATATTGTAAATACAATTCTTCTTAGAAAGTTCGGTAAAAATCCACGCGGGACCCCATAGGAAATGTTATCGTATCTCCTCAAAAAGTACAAATCGTACAGGGCTGATATTTGGCAGACAGCTAGGGGATATCCAGGGCTTTGTTTATGAGAAAAAATTATGACCCTAACTCCAACCAATTTCCTGAAAATAGCGTTCGCGCAGTGCTAAATAAAAAGCTATTTTCCGCCATAAAACACAAGATTCGTCCAAATTTTACCAATTTATTGCATCCGAATGTCAAAATTTCGCGTCAAATTATCAGTACTTTATTCACGAAGATGTCGTCTGCTGACATGGCACCGGAAATCTAAATAAATAAATCGTGAGATCAAATTTCTACATGAATCTTCATTCTGACATAAGTAAATGTGTACACGTACACTCCGTTTTCTATTTATGACTATTTCCACATCAAACAGCAAAATGCATTATCCTGTGCCATGTTCATCCGACGACGTCCCCTCTCGAAAAGAAAGAAATAAACTAAGTCCAGACATATATCAATGGACGTCACGTGACATACACAACGTCATCCAATCCAGCGTCCCTGAAATAGAAGTAAACATTATAGTAGAAATGTACTTTTACTGTCACTTGTGTATCTAGAGAAATAAAAATACAATGCCCCCCCCCCCCCCTTACATGTATTCAGCAATCCTAGGAAAACTTGCTATCTACAAATAAAAAAATAATTAATAAACAAACAAACAAACAAAAAAAGGCCCGTCCCGCCTTCAGAAAAGAGATATTGCTACTTCATTACTTTTTTTTTCTTTCTTTCTTGTTTTTTTTTTTTTTTTTTTTTTTTTTGACAATTACTATTTGGAAAAATACATTAAAAATTTAAGAGATTTCAAGAGAAAACAGAAGTAGCATTATCTCTTTACTGAAGACGGGACGGGCCTTTTTTTTTTTCTTTTTTTTTGGGGGGGGAGGGGGTCTATTTTCTTTATTTCCCAAGAGTTATGCCCCTTGCCAAAAATAGAGGGGCAGGGCCTCTTTATTGCAAAACTGGAAACGTGAATAAGGAAAGACCTTATCATTTGTGCTAGGCACAAATGACCTTTTAATGTGTAAATACAGCCCCCCCCCCCCCCTCCCTTTTCAATTTGATTTTTACTGAATTTACATGTAAATGCATATAAAGTACATGTACATGCATTTAAAACCTTAATGCACGTGCAAATTACAAGCCAATTAAGACGACCAGAATCACCTGTGTGATTTAAATCTACTCGATTGCCATTAATATTGTAAATACAATTCTTCTTAGAAAGTTCGGTAAAAATCCACGCGGGACCCCATAGGAAATGTTATCGTATCTCCTCAAAAAGTACAAATCGTACAGGGCTGATATTTGGCAGACAGCTAGGGGATATCCAGGGCTTTGTTTATGAGAAAAAATTATGACCCTAACTCCAACCAATTTCCTGAAAATAGCGTTCGCGCAGTGCTAAATAAAAAGCTATTTTCCGCCATAAAACACAAGATTCGTCCAAATTTTACCAATTTATTGCATCCGAATGTCAAAATTTCGCGTCAAATTATCAGTACTTTATTCACGAAGATGTCGTCTGCTGACATGGCACCGGAAATCTAAATAAATAAATCGTGAGATCAAATTTCTACATGAATCTTCATTCTGACATAAGTAAATGTGTACACGTACACTCCGTTTTCTATTTATGACTATTTCCACATCAAACAGCAAAATGCATTATCCTGTGCCATGTTCATCCGACGACGTCCCCTCTCGAAAAGAAAGAAATAAACTAAGTCCAGACATATATCAATGGACGTCACGTGACATACACAACGTCATCCAATCCAGCGTCCCTGAAATAGAAGTAAACATTATAGTAGAAATGTACTTTTACTGTCACTTGTGTATCTAGAGAAATAAAAATACAATGCCCCCCCCCCCCTTACATGTATTCAGCAATCCTAGGAAAACTTGCTATCTACAAATAAAAAAATAATTAATAAACAAACAAACAAACAAAAAAAGGCCCGTCCCGCCTTCAGAAAAGAGATATTGCTACTTCATTACTTTTTTTTTCTTTCTTTCTTGTTTTTTTTTTTTTTTTTTTTTTTTTTTGACAATTACTATTTGGAAAAATACATTAAAAATTTAAGAGATTTCAAGAGAAAACAGAAGTAGCATTATCTCTTTACTGAAGACGGGACGGGCCTTTTTTTTTTTCTTTTTTTTGGGGGGGGGGAGGGGGTCTATTTTCTTTATTTCCCAAGAGTTATGCCCCTTGCCAAAAATAGAGGGGCAGGGCCTCTTTATTGCAAAACTGGAAACGTGAATAAGGAAAGACCTTATCATTTGTGCTAGGCACAAATGACCTTTTAATGTGTAAATACAGCCCCCCCCCCCCCCTCCCTTTTCAATTTGATTTTTACTGAATTTACATGTAAATGCATATAAAGTACATGTACATGCATTTAAAACCTTAATGCACGTGCAAATTACAAGCCAATTAAGACGACCAGAATCACCTGTGTGATTTAAATCTACTCGATTGCCATTAATATTGTAAATACAATTCTTCTTAGAAAGTTCGGTAAAAATCCACGCGGGACCCCATAGGAAATGTTATCGTATCTCCTCAAAAAGTACAAATCGTACAGGGCTGATATTTGGCAGACAGCTAGGGGATATCCAGGGCTTTGTTTATGAGAAAAAATTATGACCCTAACTCCAACCAATTTCCTGAAAATAGCGTTCGCGCAGTGCTAAATAAAAAGCTATTTTCCGCCATAAAACACAAGATTCGTCCAAATTTTACCAATTTATTGCATCCGAATGTCAAAATTTCGCGTCAAATTATCAGTACTTTATTCACGAAGATGTCGTCTGCTGACATGGCACCGGAAATCTAAATAAATAAATCGTGAGATCAAATTTCTACATGAATCTTCATTCTGACATAAGTAAATGTGTACACGTACACTCCGTTTTCTATTTATGACTATTTCCACATCAAACAGCAAAATGCATTATCCTGTGCCATGTTCATCCGACGACGTCCCCTCTCGAAAAGAAAGAAATAAACTAAGTCCAGACATATATCAATGGACGTCACGTGACATACACAACGTCATCCAATCCAGCGTCCCTGAAATAGAAGTAAACATTATAGTAGAAATGTACTTTTACTGTCACTTGTGTATCTAGAGAAATAAAAATACAATGCCCCCCCCCCCCCTTACATGTATTCAGCAATCCTAGGAAAACTTGCTATCTACAAATAAAAAAATAATTAATAAACAAACAAACAAACAAAAAAAGGCCCGTCCCGCCTTCAGAAAAGAGATATTGCTACTTCATTACTTTTTTTTTCTTTCTTTCTTGTTTTTTTTTTTTTTTTTTTTTTTTTTTGACAATTACTATTTGGAAAAATACATTAAAAATTTAAGAGATTTCAAGAGAAAACAGAAGTAGCATTATCTCTTTACTGAAGACGGGACGGGCCTTTTTTTTTTTCTTTTTTTTTGGGGGGGGGAGGGGGTCTATTTTCTTTATTTCCCAAGAGTTATGCCCCTTGCCAAAAATAGAGGGGCAGGGCCTCTTTATTGCAAAACTGGAAACGTGAATAAGGAAAGACCTTATCATTTGTGCTAGGCACAAATGACCTTTTAATGTGTAAATACAGCCCCCCCCCCCCCCCTCCCTTTTCAATTTGATTTTTACTGAATTTACATGTAAATGCATATAAAGTACATGTACATGCATTTAAAACCTTAATGCACGTGCAAATTACAAGCCAATTAAGACGACCAGAATCACCTGTGTGATTTAAATCTACTCGATTGCCATTAATATTGTAAATACAATTCTTCTTAGAAAGTTCGGTAAAAATCCACGCGGGACCCCATAGGAAATGTTATCGTATCTCCTCAAAAAGTACAAATCGTACAGGGCTGATATTTGGCAGACAGCTAGGGGATATCCAGGGCTTTGTTTATGAGAAAAAATTATGACCCTAACTCCAACCAATTTCCTGAAAATAGCGTTCGCGCAGTGCTAAATAAAAAGCTATTTTCCGCCATAAAACACAAGATTCGTCCAAATTTTACCAATTTATTGCATCCGAATGTCAAAATTTCGCGTCAAATTATCAGTACTTTATTCACGAAGATGTCGTCTGCTGACATGGCACCGGAAATCTAAATAAATAAATCGTGAGATCAAATTTCTACATGAATCTTCATTCTGACATAAGTAAATGTGTACACGTACACTCCGTTTTCTATTTATGACTATTTCCACATCAAACAGCAAAATGCATTATCCTGTGCCATGTTCATCCGACGACGTCCCCTCTCGAAAAGAAAGAAATAAACTAAGTCCAGACATATATCAATGGACGTCACGTGACATACACAACGTCATCCAATCCAGCGTCCCTGAAATAGAAGTAAACATTATAGTAGAAATGTACTTTTACTGTCACTTGTGTATCTAGAGAAATAAAAATACAATGCCCCCCCCCCCCCCTTACATGTATTCAGCAATCCTAGGAAAACTTGCTATCTACAAATAAAAAAATAATTAATAAACAAACAAACAAACAAAAAAAGGCCCGTCCCGCCTTCAGAAAAGAGATATTGCTACTTCATTACTTTTTTTTTCTTTCTTTCTTGTTTTTTTTTTTTTTTTTTTTTTTTTTGACAATTACTATTTGGAAAAATACATTAAAAATTTAAGAGATTTCAAGAGAAAACAGAAGTAGCATTATCTCTTTACTGAAGACGGGACGGGCCTTTTTTTTTTTTCTTTTTTTTTGGGGGGGGAGGGGGTCTATTTTCTTTATTTCCCAAGAGTTATGCCCCTTGCCAAAAATAGAGGGGCAGGGCCTCTTTATTGCAAAACTGGAAACGTGAATAAGGAAAGACCTTATCATTTGTGCTAGGCACAAATGACCTTTTAATGTGTAAATACAGCCCCCCCCCCCCCCCCTCCCTTTTCAATTTGATTTTTACTGAATTTACATGTAAATGCATATAAAGTACATGTACATGCATTTAAAACCTTAATGCACGTGCAAATTACAAGCCAATTAAGACGACCAGAATCACCTGTGTGATTTAAATCTACTCGATTGCCATTAATATTGTAAATACAATTCTTCTTAGAAAGTTCGGTAAAAATCCACGCGGGACCCCATAGGAAATGTTATCGTATCTCCTCAAAAAGTACAAATCGTACAGGGCTGATATTTGGCAGACAGCTAGGGGATATCCAGGGCTTTGTTTATGAGAAAAAATTATGACCCTAACTCCAACCAATTTCCTGAAAATAGCGTTCGCGCAGTGCTAAATAAAAAGCTATTTTCCGCCATAAAACACAAGATTCGTCCAAATTTTACCAATTTATTGCATCCGAATGTCAAAATTTCGCGTCAAATTATCAGTACTTTATTCACGAAGATGTCGTCTGCTGACATGGCACCGGAAATCTAAATAAATAAATCGTGAGATCAAATTTCTACAAGAATCTTCATTCTGACATAAGTAAATGTGTACACGTACACTCCGTTTTCTATTTATGACTATTTCCACATCAAACAGCAAAATGCATTATCCTGTGCCATGTTCATCCGACGACGTCCCCTCTCGAAAAGAAAGAAATAAACTAAGTCCAGACATATATCAATGGACGTCACGTGACATACACAACGTCATCCAATCCAGCGTCCCTGAAATAGAAGTAAACATTATAGTAGAAATGTACTTTTACTGTCACTTGTGTATCTAGAGAAATAAAAATACAATGCCCCCCCCCCCCCCCCCTTACATGTATTCAGCAATCCTAGGAAAACTTGCTATCTACAAATAAAAAAATAATTAATAAACAAACAAACAAACAAAAAAAGGCCCGTCCCGCCTTCAGAAAAGAGATATTGCTACTTCATTACTTTTTTTTTCTTTCTTTCTTGTTTTTTTTTTTTTTTTTTTTTTTTTTGACAATTACTATTTGGAAAAATACATTAAAAATTTAAGAGATTTCAAGAGAAAACAGAAGTAGCATTATCTCTTTACTGAAGACGGGACGGGCCTTTTTTTTTTTTCTTTTTTTTTGGGGGGGGGGAGGGGGTCTATTTTCTTTATTTCCCAAGAGTTATGCCCCTTGCCAAAAATAGAGGGGCAGGGCCTCTTTATTGCAAAACTGGAAACGTGAATAAGGAAAGACCTTATCATTTGTGCTAGGCACAAATGACCTTTTAATGTGTAAATACAGCCCCCCCCCCCCCTCCCTTTTCAATTTGATTTTTACTGAATTTACATGTAAATGCATATAAAGTACATGTACATGCATTTAAAACCTTAATGCACGTGCAAATTACAAGCCAATTAAGACGACCAGAATCACCTGTGTGATTTAAATCTACTCGATTGCCATTAATATTGTAAATACAATTCTTCTTAGAAAGTTCGGTAAAAATCCACGCGGGACCCCATAGGAAATGTTATCGTATCTCCTCAAAAAGTACAAATCGTACAGGGCTGATATTTGGCAGACAGCTAGGGGATATCCAGGGCTTTGTTTATGAGAAAAAATTATGACCCTAACTCCAACCAATTTCCTGAAAATAGCGTTCGCGCAGTGCTAAATAAAAAGCTATTTTCCGCCATAAAACACAAGATTCGTCCAAATTTTACCAATTTATTGCATCCGAATGTCAAAATTTCGCGTCAAATTATCAGTACTTTATTCACGAAGATGTCGTCTGCTGACATGGCACCGGAAATCTAAATAAATAAATCGTGAGATCAAATTTCTACATGAATCTTCATTCTGACATAAGTAAATTGTGTACACGTACACTCCGTTTTCTATTTATGACTATTTCCACATCAAACAGCAAAATGCATTATCCTGTGCCATGTTCATCCGACGACGTCCCCTCTCGAAAAGAAAGAAATAAACTAAGTCCAGACATATATCAATGGACGTCACGTGACATACACAACGTCATCCAATCCAGCGTCCCTGAAATAGAAGTAAACATTATAGTAGAAATGTACTTTTACTGTCACTTGTGTATCTAGAGAAATAAAAATACAATGCCCCCCCCCCCCCCCTTACATGTATTCAGCAATCCTAGGAAAACTTGCTATCTACAAATAAAAAAATAATTAATAAACAAACAAACAAACAAAAAAAGGCCCGTCCCGCCTTCAGAAAAGAGATATTGCTACTTCATTACTTTTTTTTTTCTTTCTTTCTTGTTTTTTTTTTTTTTTTTTTTTTTTTTGACAATTACTATTTGGAAAAATACATTAAAAATTTAAGAGATTTCAAGAGAAAACAGAAGTAGCATTATCTCTTTACTGAAGACGGGACGGGCCTTTTTTTTTTTCTTTTTTTTGGGGGGGGGAGGGGGTCTATTTTCTTTATTTCCCAAGAGTTATGCCCCTTGCCAAAAATAGAGGGGCAGGGCCTCTTTATTGCAAAACTGGAAACGTGAATAAGGAAAGACCTTATCATTTGTGCTAGGCACAAATGACCTTTTAATGTGTAAATACAGCCCCCCCCCCCTCCCTTTTCAATTTGATTTTTACTGAATTTACATGTAAATGCATATAAAGTACATGTACATGCATTTAAAACCTTAATGCACGTGCAAATTACAAGCCAATTAAGACGACCAGAATCACCTGTGTGATTTAAATCTACTCGATTGCCATTAATATTGTAAATACAATTCTTCTTAGAAAGTTCGGTAAAAATCCACGCGGGACCCCATAGGAAATGTTATCGTATCTCCTCAAAAAGTACAAATCGTACAGGGCTGATATTTGGCAGACAGCTAGGGGATATCCAGGGCTTTGTTTATGAGAAAAAATTATGACCTAACTCCAACCAATTTCTGAAAATAGCGTTCGCGCAGTGCTAAATAAAAAGCTATTTTCCGCCATAAAACACAAGATTCGTCCAATTTTACCAATTTATTGCATCCGAATGTCAAAATTTCGCGTCAAATTATCAGTACTTTATTCACGAAGATGTCGTCTGCTGACATGGCACCGGAAATCTAAATAAATAAATCGTGAGATCAAATTTCTACATGAATCTTCATTCTGACATAAGTAAATGTGTACACGTACACTCCGTTTTCTATTTATGACTATTTCCACATCAAACAGCAAAATGCATTATCCTGTGCCATGTTCATCCGACGACGTCCCCTCTCGAAAAGAAAGAAATAAACTAAGTCCAGACATATATCAATGGACGTCACGTGACATACACAACGTCATCCAATCCAGCGTCCCTGAAATAGAAGTAAACATTATAGTAGAAATGTACTTTTACTGTCACTTGTGTATCTAGAGAAATAAAAATACAATGCCCCCCCCCCCCCTTACATGTATTCAGCAATCCTAGGAAAACTTGCTATCTACAAATAAAAAAATAATTAATAAACAAACAAACAAACAAAAAAAGGCCCGTCCCGCCTTCAGAAAAGAGATATTGCTACTTCATTACTTTTTTTTTTCTTTCTTTCTTGTTTTTTTTTTTTTTTTTTTTTTTTTTTGACAATTACTATTTGGAAAAATACATTAAAAATTTAAGAGATTTCAAGAGAAAAACAGAAGTAGCATTATCTCTTTACTGAAGACGGGACGGGCCTTTTTTTTTTTTCTTTTTTTTTGGGGGGGGGGAGGGGGTCTATTTTCTTTATTTCCCAAGAGTTATGCCCCTTGCCAAAAATAGAGGGGCAGGGCCTCTTATTGCAAAACTGGAAACGTGAATAAGGAAAGACCTTATCATTTGTGCTAGGCACAAATGACCTTTTAATGTGTAAATACAGCCCCCCCCCCCCCCTCCCTTTTCAATTTGATTTTTACTGAATTTACATGTAAATGCATATAAAGTACATGTACATGCATTTAAAACCTTAATGCACGTGCAAATTACAAGCCAATTAAGACGACCAGAATCACCTGTGTGATTTAAATCTACTCGATTGCCATTAATATTGTAAATACAATTCTTCTTAGAAAGTTCGGTAAAAATCCACGCGGGGACCCCATAGGAAATGTTATCGTATCTCCTCAAAAAGTACAAATCGTACAGGGCTGATATTTGGCAGACAGCTAGGGGATATCCAGGGCTTTGTTTATGAGAAAAAATTATGACCCTAACTCCAACCAATTTCCTGAAAATAGCGTTCGCGCAGTGCTAAATAAAAAGCTATTTTCCGCCATAAAACACAAGATTCGTCCAAATTTTACCAATTTATTGCATCCGAATGTCAAAATTTCGCGTCAAATTATCAGTACTTTATTCACGAAGATGTCGTCTGCTGACATGGCACCGGAAATCTAAATAAATAAATCGTGAGATCAAATTTCTACATGAATCTTCATTCTGACATAAGTAAATGTGTACACGTACACTCCGTTTTCTATTTATGACTATTTCCACATCAAACAGCAAAATGCATTATCCTGTGCCATGTTCATCCGACGACGTCCCCTCTCGAAAAGAAAGAAATAAACTAAGTCCAGACATATATCAATGGACGTCACGTGACATACACAACGTCATCCAATCCAGCGTCCCTGAAATAGAAGTAAACATTATAGTAGAAATGTACTTTTACTGTCACTTGTGTATCTAGAGAAATAAAAATACAATGCCCCCCCCCCCCCTTACATGTATTCAGCAATCCTAGGAAAACTTGCTATCTACAAATAAAAAATAATTAATAAACAAACAAACAAACAAAAAAAGGCCCGTCCCGCCTTCAGAAAAGAGATATTGCTACTTCATTACTTTTTTTTTCTTTCTTTCTTGTTTTTTTTTTTTTTTTTTTTTTTTTTTGACAATTACTATTTGGAAAAATACATTAAAAATTTAAGAGATTTCAAGAGAAAACAGAAGTAGCATTATCTCTTTACTGAAGACGGGACGGGCCTTTTTTTTTTTCTTTTTTTTTGGGGGGGGAGGGGGTCTATTTTCTTTATTTCCCAAGAGTTATGCCCCTTGCCAAAAATAGAGGGGCAGGGCCTCTTTATTGCAAAACTGGAAACGTGAATAAGGAAAGACCTTATCATTTGTGCTAGGCACAAATGACCTTTTAATGTGTAAATACAGCCCCCCCCCCCCCTCCCTTTTCAATTTGATTTTTACTGAATTTACATGTAAATGCATATAAAGTACATGTACATGCATTTAAAACCTTAATGCACGTGCAAAATTACAAGCCAATTAAGACGACCAGAATCACCTGTGTGATTTAAATCTACTCGATTGCCATTAATATTGTAAATACAATTCTTCTTAGAAAGTTCGGTAAAAATCCACGCGGGACCCCATAGGAAATGTTATCGTATCTCCTCAAAAAGTACAAATCGTACAGGGCTGATATTTGGCAGACAGCTAGGGGATATCCAGGGCTTTGTTTATGAGAAAAAATTATGACCCTAACTCCAACCAATTTCCTGAAAATAGCGTTCGCGCAGTGCTAAATAAAAAGCTATTTCCGCCATAAAACACAAGATTCGTCCAAATTTTACCAATTTATTGCATCCGAATGTCAAATTTCGCGTCAAATTATCAGTACTTTATTCACGAAGATGTCGTCTGCTGACATGGCACCGGAAATCTAAATAAATAAATCGTGAGATCAAATTTCTACATGAATCTTCATTCTGACATAAGTAAATGTGTACACGTACACTCGTTTTCTATTTATGACTATTTCCACATCAAACAGCAAAATGCATTATCCTGTGCCATGTTCATCCGACGACGTCCCCTCTCGAAAAGAAAGAAATAAACTAAGTCCAGACATATATCAATGGACGTCACGTGACATACACAACGTCATCCAATCCAGCGTCCCTGAAATAGAAGTAAACATTATAGTAGAAATGTACTTTTACTGTCACTTGTGTATCTAGAGAAATAAAAATACAATGCCCCCCCCCCCCTTACATGTATTCAGCAATCCTAGGAAAACTTGCTATCTACAAATAAAAAAATAATTAATAAACAAACAAACAAACAAAAAAAGGCCCGTCCCGCCTTCAGAAAAGAGATATTGCTACTTCATTACTTTTTTTTTCTTTCTTTCTTGTTTTTTTTTTTTTTTTTTTTTTTTTTTGACAATTACTATTTGGAAAATACATTAAAAATTTAAGAGATTTCAAGAGAAAACAGAAGTAGCATTATCTCTTTACTGAAGACGGGACGGGCCTTTTTTTTTTTTTCTTTTTTTTTTGGGGGGGGAGGGGGTCTATTTTCTTTATTTCCCAAGAGTTATGCCCCTTGCCAAAAATAGAGGGGCAGGGCCTCTTTATTGCAAAACTGGAAACGTGAATAAGGAAAGACCTTATCATTTGTGCTAGGCACAAATGACCTTTTAATGTGTAAATACAGCCCCCCCCCCCCCCCTCCCTTTTCAATTTGATTTTTACTGAATTTACATGTAAATGCATATAAAGTACATGTACATGCATTTAAAACCTTAATGCACGTGCAAATTACAAGCCAATTAAGACGACCAGAATCACCTGTGTGATTTAAATCTACTCGATTGCCATTAATATTGTAAATACAATTCTTCTTAGAAAGTTCGGTAAAAATCCACGCGGGACCCCATAGGAAATGTTATCGTATCTCCTCAAAAAGTACAAATCGTACAGGGCTGATATTTGGCAGACAGCTAGGGGATATCCAGGGCTTTGTTTATGAGAAAAAATTATGACCCTAACTCCAACCAATTTCCTGAAAATAGCGTTCGCGCAGTGCTAAATAAAAGCTATTTTCCGCCATAAAACACAAGATTCGTCCAAATTTTACCAATTTATTGCATCCGAATGTCAAAATTTCGCGTCAAATTATCAGTACTTTATTCACGAAGATGTCGTCTGCTGACATGGCAACCGGAAATCTAAATAAATAAATCGTGAGATCAAATTTCTACATGAATCTTCATTCTGACATAAGTAAATGTGTACACGTACACTCCGTTTTCTATTTATGACTATTTCCACATCAAACAGCAAAATGCATTATCCTGTGCCATGTTCATCCGACGACGTCCCCTCTCGAAAAGAAAAGAAATAAACTAAGTCCAGACATATATCAATGGACGTCACGTGACATACACAACGTCATCCAATCCAGCGTCCCTGAAATAGAAGTAAACATTATAGTAGAAATGTACTTTTACTGTCACTTGTGTATCTAGAGAAATAAAAATACAATGCCCCCCCCCCCCCCCTTACATGTATTCAGCAATCCTAGGAAAACTTGCTATCTACAAATAAAAAAATAATTATAAACAAACAAACAAACAAAAAAAGGCCCGTCCCGCCTTCAGAAAAGAGATATTGCTACTTCATTACTTTTTTTTTCTTTCTTTCTTGTTTTTTTTTTTTTTTTTTTTTTTTTTGACAATTACTATTTGGAAAAATACATTAAAAATTTAAGAGATTTCAAGAGAAAACAGAAGTAGCATTATCTCTTTACTGAAGACGGGACGGGCCTTTTTTTTTTTCTTTTTTTTTGGGGGGGGGAGGGGGTCTATTTTCTTATTTCCCAAGAGTTATGCCCCTTGCCAAAAATAGAGGGGCAGGGCCTCTTTATTGCAAAACTGGAAACGTGAATAAGGAAAGACCTATCATTTGTGCTAGGCACAAATGACCTTTTAATGTGTAAATACAGCCCCCCCCCCCCCCCTCCCTTTTCAATTTGATTTTTACTGAATTTACATGTAAATGCATATAAAGTACATGTACATGCATTTAAAACCTTAATGCACGTGCAAATTACAAGCCAATTAAGGACGACCAGAATCACCTGTGTGATTTAAATCTACTCGATTGCCATTAATATTGTAAATACAATTCTTCTTAGAAAGTTCGGTAAAAATCCACGCGGACCCCATAGGAAATGTTATCGTATCTCCTCAAAAAGTACAAATCGTACAGGGCTGATATTTGGCAGACAGCTAGGGGATATCCAGGGCTTTGTTTATGAGAAAAAATTATGACCCTAACTCCAACCAATTTCCTGAAAATAGCGTTCGCGCAGTGCTAAATAAAAAGCTATTTTCCGCCATAAAACACAAGATTCGTCCAAATTTTACCAATTTATTGCATCCGAATGTCAAAATTTCGCGTCAAATTATCAGTACTTTATTCACGAAGATGTCGTCTGCTGACATGGCACCGGAAATCTAAATAAATAAATCGTGAGATCAAATTTCTACATGAATCTTCATTCTGACATAAGTAAATGTGTACACGTACACTCCGTTTTCTATTTATGACTATTTCCACATCAAACAGCAAAATGCATTATCCTGTGCCATGTTCATCCGACGACGTCCCCTCTCGAAAAGAAAGAAATAAACTAAGTCCAGACATATATCAATGGACGTCACGTGACATACACAACGTCATCCAATCCAGCGTCCCTGAAATAGAAGTAAACATTATAGTAGAAATGTACTTTTACTGTCACTTGTGT
>JAPWFG010000096.1:42500-46828 GCA_028015205.1 Mytilisepta virgata | reverse complement strand
AAACAAAAAAAAGGCCCGTCCCGCCTTCAGAAAAGAGATATTGCTACTTCATTACTTTTTTTTTCTTTCTTTCTTGTTTTTTTTTTTTTTTTTTTTTTTTTTTGACAATTACTATTTGGAAAAATACATTAAAAATTTAAGAGATTTCAAGAGAAAACAGAAGTAGCATTATCTCTTTACTGAAGACGGGACGGGCCTTTTTTTTTTTCTTTTTTTTTGGGGGGGGGAGGGGGTCTATTTTCTTTATTTCCCAAGAGTATGCCCCTTGCCAAAAATAGAGGGGCAGGGCCTCTTTATTGCAAAACTGGAAACGTGAATAAGGAAAGACCTTATCATTTGTGCTAGGCACAAATGACCTTTTAATGTGTAAATACAGCCCCCCCCCCCCCCCCTCCCTTTTCAATTTGATTTTTACTGAATTTACATGTAAATGCATATAAAGTACATGTACATGCATTTAAAACCTTAATGCACGTGCAAATTACAAGCCAATTAAGACGACCAGAATCACCTGTGTGATTTAAATCTACTCGATTGCCATTAATATTGTAAATACAATTCTTCTTAGAAAGTTCGGTAAAAATCCACGCGGGACCCCATAGGAAATGTTATCGTATCTCCTCAAAAAGTACAAATCGTACAGGGCTGATATTTGGCAGACAGCTAGGGGATATCCAGGGCTTTGTTTATGAGAAAAAATTATGACCCTAACTCCAACCAATTTCCTGAAAATAGCGTTCGCGCAGTGCTAAATAAAAAGCTATTTTCCGCCATAAAACACAAGATTCGTCCAAATTTTACCAATTTATTGCATCCGAATGTCAAAATTTCGCGTCAAATTATCAGTACTTTATTCACGAAGATGTCGTCTGCTGACATGGCACCGGAAATCTAAATAAATAAATCGTGACATCAAATTTCTACATGAATCTTCATTCTGACATAAGTAAATGTGTACACGTACACTCCGTTTTCTATTTATGACTATTTCCACATCAAACAGCAAAATGCATTATCCTGTGCCATGTTCATCCGACGACGTCCCCTCTCGAAAAGAAAGAAATAAACTAAGTCCAGACATATATCAATGGACGTCACGTGACATACACAACGTCATCCAATCCAGCGTCCCTGAAATAGAAGTAAACATTATAGTAGAAATGTACTTTTACTGTCACTTGTGTATCTAGAGAAATAAAAATACAATGCCCCCCCCCCCCCTTACATGTATTCAGCAATCCTAGGAAAACTTGCTATCTACAAATAAAAAAATAATTAATAAACAAACAAACAAACAAAAAAAGGCCCGTCCCGCCTTCAGAAAAGAGATATTGCTACTTCATTACTTTTTTTTTCTTTCTTTCTTGTTTTTTTTTTTTTTTTTTTTTTTTTTTGACAATTACTATTTGGAAAAATACATTAAAAATTTAAGAGATTTCAAGAGAAAACAGAAGTAGCATTATCTCTTTACTGAAGACGGACGGGCCTTTTTTTTTTCTTTTTTTTTGGGGGGGGGAGGGGGTCTATTTTCTTTATTTCCCAAGAGTTATGCCCCTTGCCAAAAATAGAGGGGCAGGGCCTCTTTATTGCAAAACTGGAAACGTGAATAAGGAAAGACCTTATCATTTGTGCTAGGCACAAATGACCTTTTAATGTGTAAATACAGCCCCCCCCCCCCCCCCCCCCCCTCCCTTTTCAATTTGATTTTTACTGAATTTACATGTAAATGCATATAAAGTACATGTACATGCATTTAAAACCTTAATGCACGTGCAAATTACAAGCCAATTAAGACGACCAGAATCACCTGTGTGATTTAAATCTACTCGATTGCCATTAATATTGTAAATACAATTCTTCTTAGAAAGTTCGGTAAAAATCCACGCGGGACCCCATAGGAAATGTTATCGTATCTCCTCAAAAAGTACAAATCGTACAGGGCTGATATTTGGCAGACAGCTAGGGGATATCCAGGGCTTTGTTTATGAGAAAAAAATTATGACCCTAACTCCAACCAATTTCCTGAAAATAGCGTTCGCGCAGTGCTAAATAAAAAGCTATTTTCCGCCATAAAACACAAGATTCGTCCAAATTTTACCAATTTATTGCATCCGAATGTCAAAATTTCGCGTCAAATTATCAGTACTTTATTCACGAAGATGTCGTCTGCTGACATGGCACCGGAAATCTAAATAAATAAATCGTGACATCAAATTTCTACATGAATCTTCATTCTGACATAAGTAAATGTGTACACGTACACTCCGTTTTCTATTTATGACTATTTCCACATCAAACAGCAAAATGCATTATCCTGTGCCATGTTCATCCGACGACGTCCCCTCTCGAAAAGAAAGAAATAAACTAAGTCCAGACATATATCAATGGACGTCACGTGACATACACAACGTCATCCAATCCAGCGTCCCTGAAATAGAAGTAAACATTATAGTAGAAATGTACTTTTACTGTCACTTGTGTATCTAGAGAAATAAAAATACAATGCCCCCCCCCCCCCCTTACATGTATTCAGCAATCCTAGGAAAACTTGCTATCTACAAATAAAAAAATAATTAATAAACAAACAAACAAACAAAAAAAAGGCCCGTCCCGCCTTCAGAAAAGAGATATTGCTACTTCATTACTTTTTTTTTCTTTCTTTCTTGTTTTTTTTTTTTTTTTTTTTTTTTTTGACAATTACTATTTGGAAAAATACATTAAAAATTAAGAGATTTCAAGAGAAAACAGAAGTAGCATTATCTCTTTACTGAAGACGGGACGGGCCTTTTTTTTTTTCTTTTTTTTTGGGGGGGGGAGGGGGTCTATTTTCTTTATTTCCCAAGAGTTATGCCCCTTGCCAAAAATAGAGGGGCAGGGCCTCTTTATTGCAAAACTGGAAACGTGAATAAGGAAAGACCTTATCATTTGTGCTAGGCACAAATGACCTTTTAATGTGTAAATACAGCCCCCCCCCCCCCCTCCCTTTTCAATTTGATTTTTACTGAATTTACATGTAAATGCATATAAAGTACATGTACATGCATTTAAAACCTTAATGCACGTGCAAATTACAAGCCAATTAAGACGACCAGAATCACCTGTGTGATTTAAATCTACTCGATTGCCATTAATATTGTAAATACAATTCTTCTTAGAAAGTTCGGTAAAAATCCACGCGGGACCCCATAGGAAATGTTATCGTATCTCCTCAAAAAGTACAAATCGTACAGGGCTGATATTTGGCAGACAGCTAGGGGATATCCAGGGCTTTGTTTATGAGAAAAAATTATGACCCTAACTCCAACCAATTTCCTGAAAATAGCGTTCGCGCAGTGCTAAATAAAAAGCTATTTTCCGCCATAAAACACAAGATTCGTCCAAATTTTACCAATTTATTGCATCCGAATGTCAAAATTTCGCGTCAAATTATCAGTACTTTATTCACGAAGATGTCGTCTGCTGACATGGCACCGGAAATCTAAATAAATAAATCGTGACATCAAATTTCTACATGAATCTTCATTCTGACATAAGTAAATGTGTACACGTACACTCCGTTTTCTATTTATGACTATTTCCACATCAAACAGCAAAATGCATTATCCTGTGCCATGTTCATCCGACGACGTCCCCTCTCGAAAAGAAAGAAATAAACTAAGTCCAGACATATATCAATGGACGTCACGTGACATACACAACGTCATCCAATCCAGCGTCCCTGAAATAGAAGTAAACATTATAGTAGAAATGTACTTTTACTGTCACTTGTGTATCTAGAGAAATAAAAATACAATGCCCCCCCCCCCCCCCCCTTACATGTATTCAGCAATCCTAGGAAAACTTGCTATCTACAAATAAAAAAATAATTAATAAACAAACAAACAAACAAAAAAAGGCCCGTCCCGCCTTCAGAAAAGAGATATTGCTACTTCATTACTGTTTTTTTCTTTCTTTCTTGTTTTTTTTTTTTTTTTTTTTTTTTTTTGACAATTACTATTTGGAAAAATACATTAAAAATTTAAGAGATTTCAAGAGAAAACAGAAGTAGCATTATCTCTTTACTGAAGACGGGACGGGCCTTTTTTTTTTTCTTTTTTTTTGGGGGGGGGAGGGGGTCTATTTTCTTTATTTCCCAAGAGTTATGCCCCTTGCCAAAAATAGAGGGGCAGGGCCTCTTTATTGCAAAACTGGAAACGTGAATAAGGAAAGACCTTATCATTTGTGCTAGGCACAAATGACCTTTTAATGTGTAAATACAGCCCCCCCCCCCCCCCCCCCTCCCTTTTCAATTTGATTTTTACTGAATTTACATGTAAATGCATATAAAG
>JAPWFG010000096.1:27500-32500 GCA_028015205.1 Mytilisepta virgata | reverse complement strand
TTCTTTCTTTCTTGTTTTTTTTTTTTTTTTTTTTTTTTTTGACAATTACTATTTGGAAAAATACATTAAAAATTTAAGAGATTTCAAGAGAAAACAGAAGTAGCATTATCTCTTTACTGAAGACGGGACGGGCCTTTTTTTTTTTTCTTTTTTTTTGGGGGGGGGAGGGGGTCTATTTTCTTTATTTCCCAAGAGTTATGCCCCTTGCCAAAAATAGAGGGGCAGGGCCTCTTTATTGCAAAACTGGAAACGTGAATAAGGAAAGACCTTATCATTTGTGCTAGGCACAAATGACCTTTTAATGTGTAAATACAGCCCCCCCCCCCCCCCCTCCCTTTTCAATTTGATTTTTACTGAATTTACATGTAAATGCATATAAAGTACATGTACATGCATTTAAAACCTTAATGCACGTGCAAATTACAAGCCAATTAAGACGACCAGAATCACCTGTGTGATTTAAATCTACTCGATTGCCATTAATATTGTAAATACAATTCTTCTTAGAAAGTTCGGTAAAAATCCACGCGGGACCCCATAGGAAATGTTATCGTATCTCCTCAAAAAGTACAAATCGTACAGGGCTGATATTTGGCAGACAGCTAGGGGATATCCAGGGCTTTGTTTATGAGAAAAAATTATGACCCTAACTCCAACCAATTTCCTGAAAATAGCGTTCGCGCAGTGCTAAATAAAAAGCTATTTTCCGCCATAAAACACAAGATTCGTCCAAATTTTACCAATTTATTGCATCCGAATGTCAAAATTTCGCGTCAAATTATCAGTACTTTATTCACGAAGATGTCGTCTGCTGACATGGCACCGGAAATCTAAATAAATAAATCGTGACATCAAATTTCTACATGAATCTTCATTCTGACATAAGTAAATGTGTACACGTACACTCCGTTTTCTATTTATGACTATTTCCACATCAAACAGCAAAATGCATTATCCTGTGCCATGTTCATCCGACGACGTCCCCTCTCGAAAAGAAAGAAATAAACTAAGTCCAGACATATATCAATGGACGTCACGTGACATACACAACGTCATCCAATCCAGCGTCCCTGAAATAGAAGTAAACATTATAGTAGAAATGTACTTTTACTGTCACTTGTGTATCTAGAGAAATAAAAATACAATGCCCCCCCCCCCCCCCTTACATGTATTCAGCAATCCTAGGAAAACTTGCTATCTACAAATAAAAAAATAATTAATAAACAAACAAACAAACAAAAAAAGGCCCGTCCCGCCTTCAGAAAAGAGATATTGCTACTTCATTACTTTTTTTTTCTTTCTTTCTTGTTTTTTTTTTTTTTTTTTTTTTTTTTGACAATTACTATTTGGAAAAATACATTAAAAATTTAAGAGATTTCAAGAGAAAACAGAAGTAGCATTATCTCTTTACTGAAGACGGGACGGGCCTTTTTTTTTTTCTTTTTTTTTGGGGGGGGGGAGGGGGTCTATTTTCTTTATTTCCCAAGAGTTATGCCCCTTGCCAAAAATAGAGGGGCAGGGCCTCTTTATTGCAAAACTGGAAACGTGAATAAGGAAAGACCTTATCATTTGTGCTAGGCACAAATGACCTTTTAATGTGTAAATACAGCCCCCCCCCCCCCCCCCCCTCCCTTTTCAATTTGATTTTTACTGAATTTACATGTAAATGCATATAAAGTACATGTACATGCATTTAAAACCTTAATGCACGTGCAAATTACAAGCCAATTAAGACGACCAGAATCACCTGTGTGATTTAAATCTACTCGATTGCCATTAATATTGTAAATACAATTCTTCTTAGAAAGTTCGGTAAAAATCCACGCGGGACCCCATAGGAAATGTTATCGTATCTCCTCAAAAAGTACAAATCGTACAGGGCTGATATTTGGCAGACAGCTAGGGGATATCCAGGGCTTTGTTTATGAGAAAAAATTATGACCCTAACTCCAACCAATTTCCTGAAAATAGCGTTCGCGCAGTGCTAAATAAAAAGCTATTTTCCGCCATAAAACACAAGATTCGTCCAAATTTTACCAATTTATTGCATCCGAATGTCAAAATTTCGCGTCAAATTATCAGTACTTTATTCACGAAGATGTCGTCTGCTGACATGGCACCGGAAATCTAAATAAATAAATCGTGACATCAAATTTCTACATGAATCTTCATTCTGACATAAGTAAATGTGTACACGTACACTCCGTTTTCTATTTATGACTATTTCCACATCAAACAGCAAAATGCATTATCCTGTGCCATGTTCATCCGACGACGTCCCCTCTCGAAAAGAAAGAAATAAACTAAGTCCAGACATATATCAATGGACGTCACGTGACATACACAACGTCATCCAATCCAGCGTCCCTGAAATAGAAGTAAACATTATAGTAGAAATGTACTTTTACTGTCACTTGTGTATCTAGAGAAATAAAAATACAATGCCCCCCCCCCCCCCCTTACATGTATTCAGCAATCCTAGGAAAACTTGCTATCTACAAATAAAAAAATAATTAATAAACAAACAAACAAACAAAAAAAGGCCCGTCCCGCCTTCAGAAAAGAGATATTGCTACTTCATTACTTTTTTTTTCTTTCTTTCTTGTTTTTTTTTTTTTTTTTTTTTTTTTTGACAATTACTATTTGGAAAAATACATTAAAAATTTAAGAGATTTCAAGAGAAAACAGAAGTAGCATTATCTCTTTACTGAAGACGGGACGGGCCTTTTTTTTTTTCTTTTTTTTGTGGGGGGGGGAGGGGGTCTATTTTCTTTATTTCCCAAGAGTTATGCCCCTTGCCAAAAATAGAGGGGCAGGGCCTCTTTATTGCAAAACTGGAAACGTGAATAAGGAAAGACCTTATCATTTGTGCTAGGCACAAATGACCTTTTAATGTGTAAATACAGCCCCCCCCCCCCCCCCCCTCCCTTTTCAATTTGATTTTTACTGAATTTACATGTAAATGCATATAAAGTACATGTACATGCATTTAAAACCTTAATGCACGTGCAAATTACAAGCCAATTAAGACGACCAGAATCACCTGTGTGATTTAAATCTACTCGATTGCCATTAATATTGTAAATACAATTCTTCTTAGAAAGTTCGGTAAAAATCCACGCGGGACCCCATAGGAAATGTTATCGTATCTCCTCAAAAAGTACAAATCGTACAGGGCTGATATTTGGCAGACAGCTAGGGGATATCCAGGGCTTTGTTTATGAGAAAAAATTATGACCCTAACTCCAACCAATTTCCTGAAAATAGCGTTCGCGCAGTGCTAAATAAAAAGCTATTTTCCGCCATAAAACACAAGATTCGTCCAAATTTTACCAATTTATTGCATCCGAATGTCAAAATTTCGCGTCAAATTATCAGTACTTTATTCACGAAGATGTCGTCTGCTGACATGGCACCGGAAATCTAAATAAATAAATCGTGACATCAAATTTCTACATGAATCTTCATTCTGACATAAGTAAATGTGTACACGTACACTCCGTTTTCTATTTATGACTATTTCCACATCAAACAGCAAAATGCATTATCCTGTGCCATGTTCATCCGACGACGTCCCCTCTCGAAAAGAAAGAAATAAACTAAGTCCAGACATATATCAATGGACGTCACGTGACATACACAACGTCATCCAATCCAGCGTCCCTGAAATAGAAGTAAACATTATAGTAGAAATGTACTTTTACTGTCACTTGTGTATCTAGAGAAATAAAAATACAATGCCCCCCCCCCCCCCCCTTACATGTATTCAGCAATCCTAGGAAAACTTGCTATCTACAAATAAAAAAATAATTAATAAACAAACAAACAAACAAAAAAAGGCCCGTCCCGCCTTCAGAAAAGAGATATTGCTACTTCATTACTTTTTTTTTCTTTCTTTCTTGTTTTTTTTTTTTTTTTTTTTTTTTTTGACAATTACTATTTGGAAAAATACATTAAAAATTTAAGAGATTTCAAGAGAAAACAGAAGTAGCATTATCTCTTTACTGAAGACGGGACGGGCCTTTTTTTTTTTCTTTTTTTTTGGGGGGGGGAGGGGGTCTATTTTCTTTATTTCCCAAGAGTTATGCCCCTTGCCAAAAATAGAGGGGCAGGGCCTCTTTATTGCAAAACTGGAAACGTGAATAAGGAAAGACCTTATCATTTGTGCTAGGCACAAATGACCTTTTAATGTGTAAATACAGCCCCCCCCCCCCCCCCCCCTCCCTTTTCAATTTGATTTTTACTGAATTTACATGTAAATGCATATAAAGTACATGTACATGCATTTAAAACCTTAATGCACGTGCAAATTACAAGCCAATTAAGACGACCAGAATCACCTGTGTGATTTAAATCTACTCGATTGCCATTAATATTGTAAATACAATTCTTCTTAGAAAGTTCGGTAAAAATCCACGCGGGACCCCATAGGAAATGTTATCGTATCTCCTCAAAAAGTACAAATCGTACAGGGCTGATATTTGGCAGACAGCTAGGGGATATCCAGGGCTTTGTTTATGAGAAAAAATTATGACCCTAACTCCAACCAATTTCCTGAAAATAGCGTTCGCGCAGTGCTAAATAAAAAGCTATTTTCCGCCATAAAACACAAGATTCGTCCAAATTTTACCAATTTATTGCATCCGAATGTCAAAATTTCGCGTCAAATTATCAGTACTTTATTCACGAAGATGTCGTCTGCTGACATGGCACCGGAAATCTAAATAAATAAATCGTGACATCAAATTTCTACATGAATCTTCATTCTGACATAAGTAAATGTGTACACGTACACTCCGTTTTCTATTTATGACTATTTCCACATCAAACAGCAAAATGCATTATCCTGTGCCATGTTCATCCGACGACGTCCCCTCTCGAAAAGAAAGAAATAAACTAAGTCCAGACATATATCAATGGACGTCACGTGACATACACAACGTCATCCAATCCAGCGTCCCTGAAATAGAAGTAAACATTATAGTAGAAATGTACTTTTA
>JAPWFG010000096.1:7500-22500 GCA_028015205.1 Mytilisepta virgata | reverse complement strand
TTTCCACATCAAACAGCAAAATGCATTATCCTGTGCCATGTTCATCCGACGACGTCCCCTCTCGAAAAGAAAGAAATAAACTAAGTCCAGACATATATCAATGGACGTCACGTGACATACACAACGTCATCCAATCCAGCGTCCCTGAAATAGAAGTAAACATTATAGTAGAAATGTACTTTTACTGTCACTTGTGTATCTAGAGAAATAAAAATACAATGCCCCCCCCCCCCCCCTTACATGTATTCAGCAATCCTAGGAAAACTTGCTATCTACAAATAAAAAAATAATTAATAAACAAACAAACAAACAAAAAAAGGCCCGTCCCGCCTTCAGAAAAGAGATATTGCTACTTCATTACTTTTTTTTTCTTTCTTTCTTGTTTTTTTTTTTTTTTTTTTTTTTTTTGACAATTACTATTTGGAAAAATACATTAAAAATTTAAGAGATTTCAAGAGAAAACAGAAGTAGCATTATCTCTTTACTGAAGACGGGACGGGCCTTTTTTTTTTTCTTTTTTTTTGGGGGGGGGGAGGGGGTCTATTTTCTTTATTTCCCAAGAGTTATGCCCCTTGCCAAAAATAGAGGGGCAGGGCCTCTTTATTGCAAAACTGGAAACGTGAATAAGGAAAGACCTTATCATTTGTGCTAGGCACAAATGACCTTTTAATGTGTAAATACAGCCCCCCCCCCCCCCCCCTCCCTTTTCAATTTGATTTTTACTGAATTTACATGTAAATGCATATAAAGTACATGTACATGCATTTAAAACCTTAATGCACGTGCAAATTACAAGCCAATTAAGACGACCAGAATCACCTGTGTGATTTAAATCTACTCGATTGCCATTAATATTGTAAATACAATTCTTCTTAGAAAGTTCGGTAAAAATCCACGCGGGACCCCATAGGAAATGTTATCGTATCTCCTCAAAAAGTACAAATCGTACAGGGCTGATATTTGGCAGACAGCTAGGGGATATCCAGGGCTTTGTTTATGAGAAAAAATTATGACCCTAACTCCAACCAATTTCCTGAAAATAGCGTTCGCGCAGTGCTAAATAAAAAGCTATTTTCCGCCATAAAACACAAGATTCGTCCAAATTTTACCAATTTATTGCATCCGAATGTCAAAATTTCGCGTCAAATTATCAGTACTTTATTCACGAAGATGTCGTCTGCTGACATGGCACCGGAAATCTAAATAAATAAATCGTGACATCAAATTTCTACATGAATCTTCATTCTGACATAAGTAAATGTGTACACGTACACTCCGTTTTCTATTTATGACTATTTCCACATCAAACAGCAAAATGCATTATCCTGTGCCATGTTCATCCGACGACGTCCCCTCTCGAAAAGAAAGAAATAAACTAAGTCCAGACATATATCAATGGACGTCACGTGACATACACAACGTCATCCAATCCAGCGTCCCTGAAATAGAAGTAAACATTATAGTAGAAATGTACTTTTACTGTCACTTGTGTATCTAGAGAAATAAAAATACAATGCCCCCCCCCCCCCCCCTTACATGTATTCAGCAATCCTAGGAAAACTTGCTATCTACAAATAAAAAAATAATTAATAAACAAACAAACAAACAAAAAAAGGCCCGTCCCGCCTTCAGAAAAGAGATATTGCTACTTCATTACTTTTTTTTTCTTTCTTTCTTGTTTTTTTTTTTTTTTTTTTTTTTTTTGACAATTACTATTTGGAAAAATACATTAAAAATTTAAGAGATTTCAAGAGAAAACAGAAGTAGCATTATCTCTTTACTGAAGACGGGACGGGCCTTTTTTTTTTTCTTTTTTTTTGGGGGGGGGAGGGGGTCTATTTTCTTTATTTCCCAAGAGTTATGCCCCTTGCCAAAAATAGAGGGGCAGGGCCTCTTTATTGCAAAACTGGAAACGTGAATAAGGAAAGACCTTATCATTTGTGCTAGGCACAAATGACCTTTTAATGTGTAAATACAGCCCCCCCCCCCCCCCCCCCTCCCTTTTCAATTTGATTTTTACTGAATTTACATGTAAATGCATATAAAGTACATGTACATGCATTTAAAACCTTAATGCACGTGCAAATTACAAGCCAATTAAGACGACCAGAATCACCTGTGTGATTTAAATCTACTCGATTGCCATTAATATTGTAAATACAATTCTTCTTAGAAAGTTCGGTAAAAATCCACGCGGGACCCCATAGGAAATGTTATCGTATCTCCTCAAAAAGTACAAATCGTACAGGGCTGATATTTGGCAGACAGCTAGGGGATATCCAGGGCTTTGTTTATGAGAAAAAATTATGACCCTAACTCCAACCAATTTCCTGAAAATAGCGTTCGCGCAGTGCTAAATAAAAAGCTATTTTCCGCCATAAAACACAAGATTCGTCCAAATTTTACCAATTTATTGCATCCGAATGTCAAAATTTCGCGTCAAATTATCAGTACTTTATTCACGAAGATGTCGTCTGCTGACATGGCACCGGAAATCTAAATAAATAAATCGTGACATCAAATTTCTACATGAATCTTCATTCTGACATAAGTAAATGTGTACACGTACACTCCGTTTTCTATTTATGACTATTTCCACATCAAACAGCAAAATGCATTATCCTGTGCCATGTTCATCCGACGACGTCCCCTCTCGAAAAGAAAGAAATAAACTAAGTCCAGACATATATCAATGGACGTCACGTGACATACACAACGTCATCCAATCCAGCGTCCCTGAAATAGAAGTAAACATTATAGTAGAAATGTACTTTTACTGTCACTTGTGTATCTAGAGAAATAAAAATACAATGCCCCCCCCCCCCCCCTTACATGTATTCAGCAATCCTAGGAAAACTTGCTATCTACAAATAAAAAAATAATTAATAAACAAACAAACAAACAAAAAAAGGCCCGTCCCGCCTTCAGAAAAGAGATATTGCTACTTCATTACTTTTTTTTTCTTTCTTTCTTGTTTTTTTTTTTTTTTTTTTTTTTTTTGACAATTACTATTTGGAAAAATACATTAAAAATTTAAGAGATTTCAAGAGAAAACAGAAGTAGCATTATCTCTTTACTGAAGACGGGACGGGCCTTTTTTTTTTTCTTTTTTTTTGGGGGGGGGAGGGGGTCTATTTTCTTTATTTCCCAAGAGTTATGCCCCTTGCCAAAAATAGAGGGGCAGGGCCTCTTTATTGCAAAACTGGAAACGTGAATAAGGAAAGACCTTATCATTTGTGCTAGGCACAAATGACCTTTTAATGTGTAAATACAGCCCCCCCCCCCCCCCCCCTCCCTTTTCAATTTGATTTTTACTGAATTTACATGTAAATGCATATAAAGTACATGTACATGCATTTAAAACCTTAATGCACGTGCAAATTACAAGCCAATTAAGACGACCAGAATCACCTGTGTGATTTAAATCTACTCGATTGCCATTAATATTGTAAATACAATTCTTCTTAGAAAGTTCGGTAAAAATCCACGCGGGACCCCATAGGAAATGTTATCGTATCTCCTCAAAAAGTACAAATCGTACAGGGCTGATATTTGGCAGACAGCTAGGGGATATCCAGGGCTTTGTTTATGAGAAAAAATTATGACCCTAACTCCAACCAATTTCCTGAAAATAGCGTTCGCGCAGTGCTAAATAAAAAGCTATTTTCCGCCATAAAACACAAGATTCGTCCAAATTTTACCAATTTATTGCATCCGAATGTCAAAATTTCGCGTCAAATTATCAGTACTTTATTCACGAAGATGTCGTCTGCTGACATGGCACCGGAAATCTAAATAAATAAATCGTGACATCAAATTTCTACATGAATCTTCATTCTGACATAAGTAAATGTGTACACGTACACTCCGTTTTCTATTTATGACTATTTCCACATCAAACAGCAAAATGCATTATCCTGTGCCATGTTCATCCGACGACGTCCCCTCTCGAAAAGAAAGAAATAAACTAAGTCCAGACATATATCAATGGACGTCACGTGACATACACAACGTCATCCAATCCAGCGTCCCTGAAATAGAAGTAAACATTATAGTAGAAATGTACTTTTACTGTCACTTGTGTATCTAGAGAAATAAAAATACAATGCCCCCCCCCCCCCCCTTACATGTATTCAGCAATCCTAGGAAAACTTGCTATCTACAAATAAAAAAATAATTAATAAACAAACAAACAAACAAAAAAAGGCCCGTCCCGCCTTCAGAAAAGAGATATTGCTACTTCATTACTTTTTTTTTCTTTCTTTCTTGTTTTTTTTTTTTTTTTTTTTTTTTTTTGACAATTACTATTTGGAAAAATACATTAAAAATTTAAGAGATTTCAAGAGAAAACAGAAGTAGCATTATCTCTTTACTGAAGACGGGACGGGCCTTTTTTTTTTTCTTTTTTTTTGGGGGGGGGAGGGGGTCTATTTTCTTTATTTCCCAAGAGTTATGCCCCTTGCCAAAAATAGAGGGGCAGGGCCTCTTTATTGCAAAACTGGAAACGTGAATAAGGAAAGACCTTATCATTTGTGCTAGGCACAAATGACCTTTTAATGTGTAAATACAGCCCCCCCCCCCCCCCCCCCTCCCTTTTCAATTTGATTTTTACTGAATTTACATGTAAATGCATATAAAGTACATGTACATGCATTTAAAACCTTAATGCACGTGCAAATTACAAGCCAATTAAGACGACCAGAATCACCTGTGTGATTTAAATCTACTCGATTGCCATTAATATTGTAAATACAATTCTTCTTAGAAAGTTCGGTAAAAATCCACGCGGGACCCCCGGTAAAAATCCACGCGGGACCCCATAGGAAATGTTATCGTATCTCCTCAAAAAGTACAAATCGTACAGGGCTGATATTTGGCAGACAGCTAGGGGATATCCAGGGCTTTGTTTATGAGAAAAAATTATGACCCTAACTCCAACCAATTTCCTGAAAATAGCGTTCGCGCAGTGCTAAATAAAAAGCTATTTTCCGCCATAAAACACAAGATTCGTCCAAATTTTACCAATTTATTGCATCCGAATGTCAAAATTTCGCGTCAAATTATCAGTACTTTATTCACGAAGATGTCGTCTGCTGACATGGCACCGGAAATCTAAATAAATAAATCGTGACATCAAATTTCTACATGAATCTTCATTCTGACATAAGTAAATGTGTACACGTACACTCCGTTTTCTATTTATGACTATTTCCACATCAAACAGCAAAATGCATTATCCTGTGCCATGTTCATCCGACGACGTCCCCTCTCGAAAAGAAAGAAATAAACTAAGTCCAGACATATATCAATGGACGTCACGTGACATACACAACGTCATCCAATCCAGCGTCCCTGAAATAGAAGTAAACATTATAGTAGAAATGTACTTTTACTGTCACTTGTGTATCTAGAGAAATAAAAATACAATGCCCCCCCCCCCCCCCCCCCTTACATGTATTCAGCAATCCTAGGAAAACTTGCTATCTACAAATAAAAAAATAATTAATAAACAAACAAACAAACAAAAAAAGGCCCGTCCCGCCTTCAGAAAAGAGATATTGCTACTTCATTACTTTTTTTTTCTTTCTTTCTTGTTTTTTTTTTTTTTTTTTTTTTTTTTGACAATTACTATTTGGAAAAATACATTAAAAATTTAAGAGATTTCAAGAGAAAACAGAAGTAGCATTATCTCTTTACTGAAGACGGGACGGGCCTTTTTTTTTTTCTTTTTTTTTGGGGGGGGGGAGGGGGTCTATTTTCTTTATTTCCCAAGAGTTATGCCCCTTGCCAAAAATAGAGGGGCAGGGCCTCTTTATTGCAAAACTGGAAACGTGAATAAGGAAAGACCTTATCATTTGTGCTAGGCACAAATGACCTTTTAATGTGTAAATACAGCCCCCCCCCCCCCCCCCCCTCCCTTTTCAATTTGATTTTTACTGAATTTACATGTAAATGCATATAAAGTACATGTACATGCATTTAAAACCTTAATGCACGTGCAAATTACAAGCCAATTAAGACGACCAGAATCACCTGTGTGATTTAAATCTACTCGATTGCCATTAATATTGTAAATACAATTCTTCTTAGAAAGTTCGGTAAAAATCCACGCGGGACCCCATAGGAAATGTTATCGTATCTCCTCAAAAAGTACAAATCGTACAGGGCTGATATTTGGCAGACAGCTAGGGGATATCCAGGGCTTTGTTTATGAGAAAAAATTATGACCCTAACTCCAACCAATTTCCTGAAAATAGCGTTCGCGCAGTGCTAAATAAAAAGCTATTTTCCGCCATAAAACACAAGATTCGTCCAAATTTTACCAATTTATTGCATCCGAATGTCAAAATTTCGCGTCAAATTATCAGTACTTTATTCACGAAGATGTCGTCTGCTGACATGGCACCGGAAATCTAAATAAATAAATCGTGACATCAAATTTCTACATGAATCTTCATTCTGACATAAGTAAATGTGTACACGTACACTCCGTTTTCTATTTATGACTATTTCCACATCAAACAGCAAAATGCATTATCCTGTGCCATGTTCATCCGACGACGTCCCCTCTCGAAAAGAAAGAAATAAACTAAGTCCAGACATATATCAATGGACGTCACGTGACATACACAACGTCATCCAATCCAGCGTCCCTGAAATAGAAGTAAACATTATAGTAGAAATGTACTTTTACTGTCACTTGTGTATCTAGAGAAATAAAAATACAATGCCCCCCCCCCCCCCCCCCCTTACATGTATTCAGCAATCCTAGGAAAACTTGCTATCTACAAATAAAAAAATAATTAATAAACAAACAAACAAACAAAAAAAGGCCCGTCCCGCCTTCAGAAAAGAGATATTGCTACTTCATTACTTTTTTTTTCTTTCTTTCTTGTTTTTTTTTTTTTTTTTTTTTTTTTTGACAATTACTATTTGGAAAAATACATTAAAAATTTAAGAGATTTCAAGAGAAAACAGAAGTAGCATTATCTCTTTACTGAAGACGGGACGGGCCTTTTTTTTTTTCTTTTTTTTTGGGGGGGGGGAGGGGGTCTATTTTCTTTATTTCCCAAGAGTTATGCCCCTTGCCAAAAATAGAGGGGCAGGGCCTCTTTATTGCAAAACTGGAAACGTGAATAAGGAAAGACCTTATCATTTGTGCTAGGCACAAATGACCTTTTAATGTGTAAATACAGCCCCCCCCCCCCCCCCCTCCCTTTTCAATTTGATTTTTACTGAATTTACATGTAAATGCATATAAAGTACATGTACATGCATTTAAAACCTTAATGCACGTGCAAATTACAAGCCAATTAAGACGACCAGAATCACCTGTGTGATTTAAATCTACTCGATTGCCATTAATATTGTAAATACAATTCTTCTTAGAAAGTTCGGTAAAAATCCACGCGGGACCCCATAGGAAATGTTATCGTATCTCCTCAAAAAGTACAAATCGTACAGGGCTGATATTTGGCAGACAGCTAGGGGATATCCAGGGCTTTGTTTATGAGAAAAAATTATGACCCTAACTCCAACCAATTTCCTGAAAATAGCGTTCGCGCAGTGCTAAATAAAAAGCTATTTTCCGCCATAAAACACAAGATTCGTCCAAATTTTACCAATTTATTGCATCCGAATGTCAAAATTTCGCGTCAAATTATCAGTACTTTATTCACGAAGATGTCGTCTGCTGACATGGCACCGGAAATCTAAATAAATAAATCGTGACATCAAATTTCTACATGAATCTTCATTCTGACATAAGTAAATGTGTACACGTACACTCCGTTTTCTATTTATGACTATTTCCACATCAAACAGCAAAATGCATTATCCTGTGCCATGTTCATCCGACGACGTCCCCTCTCGAAAAGAAAGAAATAAACTAAGTCCAGACATATATCAATGGACGTCACGTGACATACACAACGTCATCCAATCCAGCGTCCCTGAAATAGAAGTAAACATTATAGTAGAAATGTACTTTTACTGTCACTTGTGTATCTAGAGAAATAAAAATACAATGCCCCCCCCTCCCCCCCCTTACATGTATTCAGCAATCCTAGGAAAACTTGCTATCTACAAATAAAAAAATAATTAATAAACAAACAAACAAACAAAAAAAGGCCCGTCCCGCCTTCAGAAAAGAGATATTGCTACTTCATTACTTTTTTTTTCTTTCTTTCTTGTTTTTTTTTTTTTTTTTTTTTTTTTTGACAATTACTATTTGGAAAAATACATTAAAAATTTAAGAGATTTCAAGAGAAAACAGAAGTAGCATTATCTCTTTACTGAAGACGGGACGGGCCTTTTTTTTTTTCTTTTTTTTTGGGGGGGGGGAGGGGGTCTATTTTCTTTATTTCCCAAGAGTTATGCCCCTTGCCAAAAATAGAGGGGCAGGGCCTCTTTATTGCAAAACTGGAAACGTGAATAAGGAAAGACCTTATCATTTGTGCTAGGCACAAATGACCTTTTAATGTGTAAATACAGCCCCCCCCCCCCCCCCCCCTCCCTTTTCAATTTGATTTTTACTGAATTTACATGTAAATGCATATAAAGTACATGTACATGCATTTAAAACCTTAATGCACGTGCAAATTACAAGCCAATTAAGACGACCAGAATCACCTGTGTGATTTAAATCTACTCGATTGCCATTAATATTGTAAATACAATTCTTCTTAGAAAGTTCGGTAAAAATCCACGCGGGACCCCATAGGAAATGTTATCGTATCTCCTCAAAAAGTACAAATCGTACAGGGCTGATATTTGGCAGACAGCTAGGGGATATCCAGGGCTTTGTTTATGAGAAAAAATTATGACCCTAACTCCAACCAATTTCCTGAAAATAGCGTTCGCGCAGTGCTAAATAAAAAGCTATTTTCCGCCATAAAACACAAGATTCGTCCAAATTTTACCAATTTATTGCATCCGAATGTCAAAATTTCGCGTCAAATTATCAGTACTTTATTCACGAAGATGTCGTCTGCTGACATGGCACCGGAAATCTAAATAAATAAATCGTGACATCAAATTTCTACATGAATCTTCATTCTGACATAAGTAAATGTGTACACGTACACTCCGTTTTCTATTTATGACTATTTCCACATCAAACAGCAAAATGCATTATCCTGTGCCATGTTCATCCGACGACGTCCCCTCTCGAAAAGAAAGAAATAAACTAAGTCCAGACATATATCAATGGACGTCACGTGACATACACAACGTCATCCAATCCAGCGTCCCTGAAATAGAAGTAAACATTATAGTAGAAATGTACTTTTACTGTCACTTGTGTATCTAGAGAAATAAAAATACAATGCCCCCCCCCCCCCCCCCTTACATGTATTCAGCAATCCTAGGAAAACTTGCTATCTACAAATAAAAAAATAATTAATAAACAAACAAACAAACAAAAAAAGGCCCGTCCCGCCTTCAGAAAAGAGATATTGCTACTTCATTACTTTTTTTTTCTTTCTTTCTTGTTTTTTTTTTTTTTTTTTTTTTTTTTGACAATTACTATTTGGAAAAATACATTAAAAATTTAAGAGATTTCAAGAGAAAACAGAAGTAGCATTATCTCTTTACTGAAGACGGGACGGGCCTTTTTTTTTTTCTTTTTTTTTGGGGGGGGGAGGGGGTCTATTTTCTTTATTTCCCAAGAGTTATGCCCCTTGCCAAAAATAGAGGGGCAGGGCCTCTTTATTGCAAAACTGGAAACGTGAATAAGGAAAGACCTTATCATTTGTGCTAGGCACAAATGACCTTTTAATGTGTAAATACAGCCCCCCCCCCCCCCCCCCCTCCCTTTTCAATTTGATTTTTACTGAATTTACATGTAAATGCATATAAAGTACATGTACATGCATTTAAAACCTTAATGCACGTGCAAATTACAAGCCAATTAAGACGACCAGAATCACCTGTGTGATTTAAATCTACTCGATTGCCATTAATATTGTAAATACAATTCTTCTTAGAAAGTTCGGTAAAAATCCACGCGGGACCCCATAGGAAATGTTATCGTATCTCCTCAAAAAGTACAAATCGTACAGGGCTGATATTTGGCAGACAGCTAGGGGATATCCAGGGCTTTGTTTATGAGAAAAAATTATGACCCTAACTCCAACCAATTTCCTGAAAATAGCGTTCGCGCAGTGCTAAATAAAAAGCTATTTTCCGCCATAAAACACAAGATTCGTCCAAATTTTACCAATTTATTGCATCCGAATGTCAAAATTTCGCGTCAAATTATCAGTACTTTATTCACGAAGATGTCGTCTGCTGACATGGCACCGGAAATCTAAATAAATAAATCGTGACATCAAATTTCTACATGAATCTTCATTCTGACATAAGTAAATGTGTACACGTACACTCCGTTTTCTATTTATGACTATTTCCACATCAAACAGCAAAATGCATTATCCTGTGCCATGTTCATCCGACGACGTCCCCTCTCGAAAAGAAAGAAATAAACTAAGTCCAGACATATATCAATGGACGTCACGTGACATACACAACGTCATCCAATCCAGCGTCCCTGAAATAGAAGTAAACATTATAGTAGAAATGTACTTTTACTGTCACTTGTGTATCTAGAGAAATAAAAATACAATGCCCCCCCCCCCCCTTACATGTATTCAGCAATCCTAGGAAAACTTGCTATCTACAAATAAAAAAATAATTAATAAACAAACAAACAAACAAAAAAAGGCCCGTCCCGCCTTCAGAAAAGAGATATTGCTACTTCATTACTTTTTTTTTCTTTCTTTCTTGTTTTTTTTTTTTTTTTTTTTTTTTTGACAATTACTATTTGGAAAAATACATTAAAAATTTAAGAGATTTCAAGAGAAAACAGAAGTAGCATTATCTCTTTACTGAAGACGGGACGGGCCTTTTTTTTTTTCTTTTTTTTTGGGGGGGGGAGGGGGTCTATTTTCTTTATTTCCCAAGAGTTATGCCCCTTGCCAAAAATAGAGGGGCAGGGCCTCTTTATTGCAAAACTGGAAACGTGAATAAGGAAAGACCTTATCATTTGTGCTAGGCACAAATGACCTTTTAATGTGTAAATACAGCCCCCCCCCCCCCTCCCTTTTCAATTTGATTTTTACTGAATTTACATGTAAATGCATATAAAGTACATGTACATGCATTTAAAACCTTAATGCACGTGCAAATTACAAGCCAATTAAGACGACCAGAATCACCTGTGTGATTTAAATCTACTCGATTGCCATTAATATTGTAAATACAATTCTTCTTAGAAAGTTCGGTAAAAATCCACGCGGGACCCCATAGGAAATGTTATCGTATCTCCTCAAAAAGTACAAATCGTACAGGGCTGATATTTGGCAGACAGCTAGGGGATATCCAGGGCTTTGTTTATGAGAAAAAATTATGACCCTAACTCCAACCAATTTCCTGAAAATAGCGTTCGCGCAGTGCTAAATAAAAAGCTATTTTCCGCCATAAAACACAAGATTCGTCCAAATTTTACCAATTTATTGCATCCGAATGTCAAAATTTCGCGTCAAATTATCAGTACTTTATTCACGAAGATGTCGTCTGCTGACATGGCACCGGAAATCTAAATAAATAAATCGTGACATCAAATTTCTACATGAATCTTCATTCTGACATAAGTAAATGTGTACACGTACACTCCGTTTTCTATTTATGACTATTTCCACATCAAACAGCAAAATGCATTATCCTGTGCCATGTTCATCCGACGACGTCCCCTCTCGAAAAGAAAGAAATAAACTAAGTCCAGACATATATCAATGGACGTCACGTGACATACACAACGTCATCCAATCCAGCGTCCCTGAAATAGAAGTAAACATTATAGTAGAAATGTACTTTTACTGTCACTTGTGTATCTAGAGAAATAAAAATACAATGCCCCCCCCCCCCCTTACATGTATTCAGCAATCCTAGGAAAACTTGCTATCTACAAATAAAAAAATAATTAATAAACAAACAAACAAACAAAAAAAGGCCCGTCCCGCCTTCAGAAAAGAGATATTGCTACTTCATTACTTTTTTTTTCTTTCTTTCTTGTTTTTTTTTTTTTTTTTTTTTTTTTTGACAATTACTATTTGGAAAAATACATTAAAAATTTAAGAGATTTCAAGAGAAAACAGAAGTAGCATTATCTCTTTACTGAAGACGGGACGGGCCTTTTTTTTTTTCTTTTTTTTTGGGGGGGGGAGGGGGTCTATTTTCTTTATTTCCCAAGAGTTATGCCCCTTGCCAAAAATAGAGGGGCAGGGCCTCTTTATTGCAAAACTGGAAACGTGAATAAGGAAAGACCTTATCATTTGTGCTAGGCACAAATGACCTTTTAATGTGTAAATACAGCCCCCCCCCCCCCTCCCTTTTCAATTTGATTTTTACTGAATTTACATGTAAATGCATATAAAGTACATGTACATGCATTTAAAACCTTAATGCACGTGCAAATTACAAGCCAATTAAGACGACCAGAATCACCTGTGTGATTTAAATCTACTCGATTGCCATTAATATTGTAAATACAATTCTTCTTAGAAAGTTCGGTAAAAATCCACGCGGGACCCCATAGGAAATGTTATCGTATCTCCTCAAAAAGTACAAATCGTACAGGGCTGATATTTGGCAGACAGCTAGGGGATATCCAGGGCTTTGTTTATGAGAAAAAATTATGACCCTAACTCCAACCAATTTCCTGAAAATAGCGTTCGCGCAGTGCTAAATAAAAAGCTATTTTCCGCCATAAAACACAAGATTCGTCCAAATTTTACCAATTTATTGCATCCGAATGTCAAAATTTCGCGTCAAATTATCAGTACTTTATTCACGAAGATGTCGTCTGCTGACATGGCACCGGAAATCTAAATAAATAAATCGTGACATCAAATTTCTACATGAATCTTCATTCTGACATAAGTAAATGTGTACACGTACACTCCGTTTTCTATTTATGACTATTTCCACATCAAACAGCAAAATGCATTATCCTGTGCCATGTTCATCCGACGACGTCCCCTCTCGAAAAGAAAGAAATAAACTAAGTCCAGACATATATCAATGGACGTCACGTGACATACACAACGTCATCCAATCCAGCGTCCCTGAAATAGAAGTAAACATTATAGTAGAAATGTACTTTTACTGTCACTTGTGTATCTAGAGAAATAAAAATACAATGCCCCCCCCCCCCCCCTTACATGTATTCAGCAATCCTAGGAAAACTTGCTATCTACAAATAAAAAAATAATTAATAAACAAACAAACAAACAAAAAAAGGCCCGTCCCGCCTTCAGAAAAGAGATATTGCTACTTCATTACTTTTTTTTTCTTTCTTTCTTGTTTTTTTTTTTTTTTTTTTTTTTTTTGACAATTACTATTTGGAAAAATACATTAAAAATTTAAGAGATTTCAAGAGAAAACAGAAGTAGCATTATCTCTTTACTGAAGACGGGACGGGCCTTTTTTTTTTTCTTTTTTTTTGGGGGGGGGGAGGGGGTCTATTTTCTTTATTTCCCAAGAGTTATGCCCCTTGCCAAAAATAGAGGGGCAGGGCCTCTTTATTGCAAAACTGGAAACGTGAATAAGGAAAGACCTTATCATTTGTGCTAGGCACAAATGACCTTTTAATGTGTAAATACAGCCCCCCCCCCCCCTCCCTTTTCAATTTGATTTTTACTGAATTTACATGTAAATGCATATAAAGTACATGTACATGCATTTAAAACCTTAATGCACGTGCAAATTACAAGCCAATTAAGACGACCAGAATCACCTGTGTGATTTAAATCTACTCGATTGCCATTAATATTGTAAATACAATTCTTCTTAGAAAGTTCGGTAAAAATCCACGCGGGACCCCATAGGAAATGTTATCGTATCTCCTCAAAAAGTACAAATCGTACAGGGCTGATATTTGGCAGACAGCTAGGGGATATCCAGGGCTTTGTTTATGAGAAAAAATTATGACCCTAACTCCAACCAATTTCCTGAAAATAGCGTTCGCGCAGTGCTAAATAAAAAGCTATTTTCCGCCATAAAACACAAGATTCGTCCAAATTTTACCAATTTATTGCATCCGAATGTCAAAATTTCGCGTCAAATTATCAGTACTTTATTCACGAAGATGTCGTCTGCTGACATGGCACCGGAAATCTAAATAAATAAATCGTGACATCAAATTTCTACATGAATCTTCATTCTGACATAAGTAAATGTGTACACGTACACTCCGTTTTCTATTTATGACTATTTCCACATCAAACAGCAAAATGCATTATCCTGTGCCATGTTCATCCGACGACGTCCCCTCTCGAAAAGAAAGAAATAAACTAAGTCCAGACATATATCAATGGACGTCACGTGACATACACAACGTCATCCAATCCAGCGTCCCTGAAATAGAAGTAAACATTATAGTAGAAATGTACTTTTACTGTCACTTGTGTATCTAGAGAAATAAAAATACAATGCCCCCCCCCCCCCCCCTTACATGTATTCAGCAATCCTAGGAAAACTTGCTATCTACAAATAAAAAAATAATTAATAAACAAACAAACAAACAAAAAAAGGCCCGTCCCGCCTTCAGAAAAGAGATATTGCTACTTCATTACTTTTTTTTTCTTTCTTTCTTGTTTTTTTTTTTTTTTTTTTTTTTTTTGACAATTACTATTTGGAAAAATACATTAAAAATTTAAGAGATTTCAAGAGAAAACAGAAGTAGCATTATCTCTTTACTGAAGACGGGACGGGCCTTTTTTTTTTTCTTTTTTTTTGGGGGGGGGGAGGGGGTCTATTTTCTTTATTTCCCAAGAGTTATGCCCCTTGCCAAAAATAGAGGGGCAGGGCCTCTTTATTGCAAAACTGGAAACGTGAATAAGGAAAGACCTTATCATTTGTGCTAGGCACAAATGACCTTTTAATGTGTAAATACAGCCCCCCCCCCCCCCCCTCCCTTTTCAATTTGATTTTTACTGAATT
>JAPWFG010000096.1:0-5000 GCA_028015205.1 Mytilisepta virgata | reverse complement strand
ACCTTATCATTTGTGCTAGGCACAAATGACCTTTTAATGTGTAAATACAGCCCCCCCCCCCCCCCTCCCTTTTCAATTTGATTTTTACTGAATTTACATGTAAATGCATATAAAGTACATGTACATGCATTTAAAACCTTAATGCACGTGCAAATTACAAGCCAATTAAGACGACCAGAATCACCTGTGTGATTTAAATCTACTCGATTGCCATTAATATTGTAAATACAATTCTTCTTAGAAAGTTCGGTAAAAATCCACGCGGGACCCCATAGGAAATGTTATCGTATCTCCTCAAAAAGTACAAATCGTACAGGGCTGATATTTGGCAGACAGCTAGGGGATATCCAGGGCTTTGTTTATGAGAAAAAATTATGACCCTAACTCCAACCAATTTCCTGAAAATAGCGTTCGCGCAGTGCTAAATAAAAAGCTATTTTCCGCCATAAAACACAAGATTCGTCCAAATTTTACCAATTTATTGCATCCGAATGTCAAAATTTCGCGTCAAATTATCAGTACTTTATTCACGAAGATGTCGTCTGCTGACATGGCACCGGAAATCTAAATAAATAAATCGTGACATCAAATTTCTACATGAATCTTCATTCTGACATAAGTAAATGTGTACACGTACACTCCGTTTTCTATTTATGACTATTTCCACATCAAACAGCAAAATGCATTATCCTGTGCCATGTTCATCCGACGACGTCCCCTCTCGAAAAGAAAGAAATAAACTAAGTCCAGACATATATCAATGGACGTCACGTGACATACACAACGTCATCCAATCCAGCGTCCCTGAAATAGAAGTAAACATTATAGTAGAAATGTACTTTTACTGTCACTTGTGTATCTAGAGAAATAAAAATACAATGCCCCCCCCCCCCCCCCTTACATGTATTCAGCAATCCTAGGAAAACTTGCTATCTACAAATAAAAAAATAATTAATAAACAAACAAACAAACAAAAAAAGGCCCGTCCCGCCTTCAGAAAAGAGATATTGCTACTTCATTACTTTTTTTTTCTTTCTTTCTTGTTTTTTTTTTTTTTTTTTTTTTTTTTTGACAATTACTATTTGGAAAAATACATTAAAAATTTAAGAGATTTCAAGAGAAAACAGAAGTAGCATTATCTCTTTACTGAAGACGGGACGGGCCTTTTTTTTTTTCTTTTTTTTTGGGGGGGGGGAGGGGGTCTATTTTCTTTATTTCCCAAGAGTTATGCCCCTTGCCAAAAATAGAGGGGCAGGGCCTCTTTATTGCAAAACTGGAAACGTGAATAAGGAAAGACCTTATCATTTGTGCTAGGCACAAATGACCTTTTAATGTGTAAATACAGCCCCCCCCCCCCCCCTCCCTTTTCAATTTGATTTTTACTGAATTTACATGTAAATGCATATAAAGTACATGTACATGCATTTAAAACCTTAATGCACGTGCAAATTACAAGCCAATTAAGACGACCAGAATCACCTGTGTGATTTAAATCTACTCGATTGCCATTAATATTGTAAATACAATTCTTCTTAGAAAGTTCGGTAAAAATCCACGCGGGACCCCATAGGAAATGTTATCGTATCTCCTCAAAAAGTACAAATCGTACAGGGCTGATATTTGGCAGACAGCTAGGGGATATCCAGGGCTTTGTTTATGAGAAAAAATTATGACCCTAACTCCAACCAATTTCCTGAAAATAGCGTTCGCGCAGTGCTAAATAAAAAGCTATTTTCCGCCATAAAACACAAGATTCGTCCAAATTTTACCAATTTATTGCATCCGAATGTCAAAATTTCGCGTCAAATTATCAGTACTTTATTCACGAAGATGTCGTCTGCTGACATGGCACCGGAAATCTAAATAAATAAATCGTGACATCAAATTTCTACATGAATCTTCATTCTGACATAAGTAAATGTGTACACGTACACTCCGTTTTCTATTTATGACTATTTCCACATCAAACAGCAAAATGCATTATCCTGTGCCATGTTCATCCGACGACGTCCCCTCTCGAAAAGAAAGAAATAAACTAAGTCCAGACATATATCAATGGACGTCACGTGACATACACAACGTCATCCAATCCAGCGTCCCTGAAATAGAAGTAAACATTATAGTAGAAATGTACTTTTACTGTCACTTGTGTATCTAGAGAAATAAAAATACAATGCCCCCCCCCCCCCCTTACATGTATTCAGCAATCCTAGGAAAACTTGCTATCTACAAATAAAAAAATAATTAATAAACAAACAAACAAACAAAAAAAGGCCCGTCCCGCCTTCAGAAAAGAGATATTGCTACTTCATTACTTTTTTTTTCTTTCTTTCTTGTTTTTTTTTTTTTTTTTTTTTTTTTTGACAATTACTATTTGGAAAAATACATTAAAAATTTAAGAGATTTCAAGAGAAAACAGAAGTAGCATTATCTCTTTACTGAAGACGGGACGGGCCTTTTTTTTTTTCTTTTTTTTTGGGGGGGGGAGGGGGTCTATTTTCTTTATTTCCCAAGAGTTATGCCCCTTGCCAAAAATAGAGGGGCAGGGCCTCTTTATTGCAAAACTGGAAACGTGAATAAGGAAAGACCTTATCATTTGTGCTAGGCACAAATGACCTTTTAATGTGTAAATACAGCCCCCCCCCCCCCCTCCCTTTTCAATTTGATTTTTACTGAATTTACATGTAAATGCATATAAAGTACATGTACATGCATTTAAAACCTTAATGCACGTGCAAATTACAAGCCAATTAAGACGACCAGAATCACCTGTGTGATTTAAATCTACTCGATTGCCATTAATATTGTAAATACAATTCTTCTTAGAAAGTTCGGTAAAAATCCACGCGGGACCCCATAGGAAATGTTATCGTATCTCCTCAAAAAGTACAAATCGTACAGGGCTGATATTTGGCAGACAGCTAGGGGATATCCAGGGCTTTGTTTATGAGAAAAAATTATGACCCTAACTCCAACCAATTTCCTGAAAATAGCGTTCGCGCAGTGCTAAATAAAAAGCTATTTTCCGCCATAAAACACAAGATTCGTCCAAATTTTACCAATTTATTGCATCCGAATGTCAAAATTTCGCGTCAAATTATCAGTACTTTATTCACGAAGATGTCGTCTGCTGACATGGCACCGGAAATCTAAATAAATAAATCGTGACATCAAATTTCTACATGAATCTTCATTCTGACATAAGTAAATGTGTACACGTACACTCCGTTTTCTATTTATGACTATTTCCACATCAAACAGCAAAATGCATTATCCTGTGCCATGTTCATCCGACGACGTCCCCTCTCGAAAAGAAAGAAATAAACTAAGTCCAGACATATATCAATGGACGTCACGTGACATACACAACGTCATCCAATCCAGCGTCCCTGAAATAGAAGTAAACATTATAGTAGAAATGTACTTTTACTGTCACTTGTGTATCTAGAGAAATAAAAATACAATGCCCCCCCCCCCCCCCCCCCCTTACATGTATTCAGCAATCCTAGGAAAACTTGCTATCTACAAATAAAAAAATAATTAATAAACAAACAAACAAACAAAAAAAGGCCCGTCCCGCCTTCAGAAAAGAGATATTGCTACTTCATTACTTTTTTTTTCTTTCTTTCTTGTTTTTTTTTTTTTTTTTTTTTTTTTTGACAATTACTATTTGGAAAAATACATTAAAAATTTAAGAGATTTCAAGAGAAAACAGAAGTAGCATTATCTCTTTACTGAAGACGGGACGGGCCTTTTTTTTTTTCTTTTTTTTTGGGGGGGGGAGGGGGTCTATTTTCTTTATTTCCCAAGAGTTATGCCCCTTGCCAAAAATAGAGGGGCAGGGCCTCTTTATTGCAAAACTGGAAACGTGAATAAGGAAAGACCTTATCATTTGTGCTAGGCACAAATGACCTTTTAATGTGTAAATACAGCCCCCCCCCCCCCCTCCCTTTTCAATTTGATTTTTACTGAATTTACATGTAAATGCATATAAAGTACATGTACATGCATTTAAAACCTTAATGCACGTGCAAATTACAAGCCAATTAAGACGACCAGAATCACCTGTGTGATTTAAATCTACTCGATTGCCATTAATATTGTAAATACAATTCTTCTTAGAAAGTTCGGTAAAAATCCACGCGGGACCCCATAGGAAATGTTATCGTATCTCCTCAAAAAGTACAAATCGTACAGGGCTGATATTTGGCAGACAGCTAGGGGATATCCAGGGCTTTGTTTATGAGAAAAAATTATGACCCTAACTCCAACCAATTTCCTGAAAATAGCGTTCGCGCAGTGCTAAATAAAAAGCTATTTTCCGCCATAAAACACAAGATTCGTCCAAATTTTACCAATTTATTGCATCCGAATGTCAAAATTTCGCGTCAAATTATCAGTACTTTATTCACGAAGATGTCGTCTGCTGACATGGCACCGGAAATCTAAATAAATAAATCGTGACATCAAATTTCTACATGAATCTTCATTCTGACATAAGTAAATGTGTACACGTACACTCCGTTTTCTATTTATGACTATTTCCACATCAAACAGCAAAATGCATTATCCTGTGCCATGTTCATCCGACGACGTCCCCTCTCGAAAAGAAAGAAATAAACTAAGTCCAGACATATATCAATGGACGTCACGTGACATACACAACGTCATCCAATCCAGCGTCCCTGAAATAGAAGTAAACATTATAGTAGAAATGTACTTTTACTGTCACTTGTGTATCTAGAGAAATAAAAATACAATGCCCCCCCCCCCCCCCCCCTTACATGTATTCAGCAATCCTAGGAAAACTTGCTATCTACAAATAAAAAAATAATTAATAAACAAACAAACAAACAAAAAAAGGCCCGTCCCGCCTTCAGAAAAGAGATATTGCTACTTCATTACTTTTTTTTTCTTTCTTTCTTGTTTTTTTTTTTTTTTTTTTTTTTTTTGACAATTACTATTTGGAAAAATACATTAAAAATTTAAGAGATTTCAAG
>JAPWFG010000095.1:0-50000 GCA_028015205.1 Mytilisepta virgata | reverse complement strand
TCTAGAGTCAATAGACAATTCAATAAATATGTTTCTTACAGGTGTGACCCAGGTGCCATTGCAATTGATGCGTTTACGCTTAACTGGTCATCATATAAATTTTATGCATTTCCTCCTTTCAGCTGCATTGCAAAGGTATTACAGAAGATAACAATGGACAAGGCAACAGGAGTGATAATTGTTCCATACTGGCCGACACAGATTTGGTTTTCGAAACTGACAAGGATGTTAATTGCAAAGCCAGTGATTCTCCCAACAGGGAAAAGAATGTTACACTTACCGTCGTACCCAGAGACATTGCACCCGTTATACAAAAAACTGAGGATATTAATTTGCCTTGTATCGGGCAGTATTTGCAAAAGACTGGAGTTTCAGAAAAAGCTAAAACACTCATTTTCGGGGCATGGAGAAAAGGAACCAAAAAACAGTACAAGGTCTACCTCGAGAAGTGGAAAACATATTGTAATTCCGCAGGGTGTGATCCGATTTCACCACCTTTGAAATGTGCGATTAACTTTCTTGCAGAACTAGCAGATGATCACGGATACAGTGCAGTGAACACCGCACGAAGTACGTTATCTTCTATAATAACTTTGTCCGATGGAAATAATTTCGGGAAACATCCGTTGGTAAAAAGACTGTTGAAGGGAGTATTTGAGAAAAAACCTTCCTTGCCACGTTATTGTAGCATTTGGGATGTAAAATTAGTGTTTGACTATATTAAACAAATGGATGTAGATATTTCTCTGAAGGAGTTGACTTTAAAACTAGTAGTGTTGTTAGCTATTTTAACGGGACAGAGATGTCAGACAGTACATCTTCTTAATATTGATAACATGCAGATAACTGAGGACAAATGTATTTTTTATGTAAATAAAGTTGTGAAACAGACAACCGCTCAAAGACACATTAAACCATTAGAATTAGTGAAATACGAGCCGGATAATAGACTTTGCGTAGTCGAATGTATCAGGAAATATTTACATAAAACAGCTGATATCAGAAAGAATAATAAACAGTTGTTGATAAGTTTCTCTAAACCACACAAGCCTGTTAGTAAAGAAACAGTTAGCAGATGGATAAAATTAATGTTACAGCGATCAGGCATAGACGTTGATATATATGGTGCACATAGTACACGTGCTGCGTCAACCTCCGCGGCGTATAATAAACTACCAGTAAATGATATTTTAAAGAGTGCCGGCTGGACGAACGAAAAAACTTTTGCAACTTTTTACCACTTAGCAGTGAATGACGGAATTAATTTTGGAAAATCAGTAATAGATTTAGCATGCAAATGAGTTGTAAATAATGATGAGATAAATGTTGAACATTCATATATGTTTATTGATTTAATTTATGGCCTAATGGTCACATGGCGTTAAAGTCTCACATGGTTCTGTAGTGAATGACATAACGAGATAGAATTAAAAGATTAAACGAGACTTACCTGTAAGTTGAAGTTTGATCCAGATTCTATCGAGTTATAGTCAGGAACGGAGGAATCATGTGCCCTACCCTTGGTTACCCGCCCTTATTTAGGGTATCATGTGCCCATTAGGGGCTTTAAAGACTGATCATGCGCAGGCGCACACATCTCACATGATTCCTCCGTTCCTGACTATAACTCGATAGAATCTGGATCAAACTTCAACTTACAGGTAAGTCTCGTTTAATCTTTTAATTAACTAAAATTGCTTTGTCAATGCTTATTCAAAGGGAAAGCACCATTTATACCAACAATCAATTCAAGTGAAAAGTCAATTTGTTAAAATATATTTTTATGTCAATGTATCAAATGATTTTTTTTCTTAAAATCATTTATAATTCATTTACCTTAATACATGTAGGTAAATAAATAATAATTAAATAACAAAATTTTATTTTTTAATACTTTAAAAGTATTCTTTTCTTTCCTTTGGTAAATAGTTGGATTAGATAATTCAAATAAATTTACACCAGTTGTATATTTTTTATAAATAAATTATAATGTGAAATTAAAAATGTTATCAGTTGTTTCTTTGGGTCAATAAAAAACACTCCAGGGCATGTAGAAAATAACAGGAAATACTAATTGACAATACCTGGTGTCTTTTCTAATATACAAACACCTGGTGTCTTTTCTAATGTACAAACAGCTTAAAAAGTGTGTCATTTCAATTTGAACTTTGGTTGCTTTATTAAAAGAGAATTTTAATTGCATATGTTTTTGTTCATTATAAGATAGATATAAACAAAGTAGTAAACAATAATGACAGGGACCTCAAGGTGATCTTACACTGGAACATCAAGATATATACCCAATGTGATATCTACTACAAAAACTGTAGGGAACTGCTCACAAACACTCATGTCACAAAAAATCAACCAGATAGAATTTTAAAATAGGAGGTGCACAATTACATTATTTCACAAAGAAAAGATTGTGTCAAAATTTCATGAAAATATATTGTGGTGCTAGGGAGGAGTGGCAGATAACAGATGGGTACCTAATTCATAAGGACAGATGGACGGACATGCCTATCACTATATACAACCATTCTTTAAAAGGGGGGTCATGTGAAAACTGGCCAAAACGATACAGTGAGGCTTCTTTCTTAATATCGTATAATCAATTGCTGTTGTTGTTTTTTTTTTCATGGTTTTACTTATTCATTGTGTTTGGCAGTTTTAACATTTTGGCAAGAGCGCCTCTGATTATCTTATAAGCAGGCGTTTATCACGTACCAGGAAAGCTTTTGATATTACCACGTAAACGACTATCAGGATAAAAAAAGTACTTACATTTTACGTTTGTTAAACTGTGTTTCTTTCTGAGATGGCCACGGAAACCAGACACAGAAGAATATGTTGCGTCACATTCTGGACACTGATAAAGTTTAGAGATGTCTTTCTTTGTCCGTTTGGGTGGAGGATTTTCAGAGTCTGAATCTATATCGGAAGCAGTATATTCCCCAAGCAGAAGGTCTAAATTAATATCACTATCCTCCCATGAGATAAAGTCACTCTTGGAAGACATGATTGCACAATAAGGGGCATATGAAGTTAGTTGATGGTTTTATTAAACAATGGGCTTGGGTCTTGAAACTTGTTGATTTTGTTTGTGTCTTGGTTTGTGCTTGTTTGAGAAATTATTGTTTTTACAAGAATTTATTTATTAATTGAATTGGAGAAACATCAATGAACTACCGGTGGAAATCATTTCATTAACTTTTTATCAATAGTCAATTGCGAACATCAAAGGAAATTAATTTATTTTGACATTTAACAGTTAATAAACACTTAAATAATTACCTGTAATTACCTGAAATAATCAATCCAGATGACCGTAACGGGCTTGTGTAATTTACGATTTTGCATTTCAAATTTTGTCTTTCAGTGACGAAGTTAGCGGAAAGTTATTATTATCCTGTTTATATCTTATTAAATCAAATAACTAAACAAACAAACAAATAAATAATCATCCTTCACAAATACTTTTTAAAATTTATATTATTTTATTTTAATATGTATTTTAAATCAAATTTATTATTTTTTTCCATAATTACAACGATGTTGAAATACTCCTAAAAATCCGGAAAATATACGTAATTTTACCGATATCGATTCGATTTTAGAAAATACGAAACTATGGCCGAGTTCACTTGAAACTCGAGTGTTAAGTAGAGTTAATCGAGTTAGAACTGGACAAGAGGAGTTGGTATGCTAATGACGTAATTTGACCTCTTGAACCTACAAGTGTCCAAACCGGCATGACAGCAGGGTTTGTCGAGTTCCAACATGGCGACCAGTGGAGAAAATTTGTAAGTGCAATTGTAAATAATAGGAATATACCGGCAATAGTGACCTGGGAACAACAAACTGTTCGTAGTTGTGACTCACAAATGTCTATATTTCATCGAAATTACGTATAGAACTTTGTTTTTGTGATACTTAACAGTTATCGGAAAGAGTAAACTGCAAGATAACAGTTCTTTTGTCAAATACTTCAATACAGTTCGCAAACGTTTTGTATAAAGCATGAGGGACAGGCCATTTACCTGCAAAAAAACGGGGGGGGGGCTTTTTTGATGCCCCGCCGTTTGGCGACGGGGCATCAAGTTTTACTGATATCCGTTGACTCAAAATATTTCGATTGAGCATAATTAAGGCACCAACCATTTGATTTTCCGGGAGAGGCCTGCTATTTTTGTTAGAATAGAAATTTTCTTGCCCTGATTTTGACTGAAAATAATAATCTGGCTGTGAGTGGTCCTGAAAAAATAATTTGGCTCCATAGTTTGCCATTTGAAAAAAAAAAATTTTAACTAAATTTTCTTGTGTATACTTTATTAGAAAAAAATCTTGCCTGCTATGCGGGCGAAAAAATATTCTGTCTGGGGAACAAGTTCCAGGCCTCCATAGAAAACCAAATGGTCTGTGCCTAACTGCAATGGCTAGAGGGAATCGTTTCAAATTTGGTAGGGGCGTGGGTGGCAGTGTGGTTAAGGTAGTTGGTTTACTCCTACCTGTATGATCACTGTAGCCTATCACCTCTGCGGTTGTGAGTTCGCGCCCCGCTTTGTAAACAACAAAAAAGGGTGCCTTCGACTAGCAGTTATACATGATAAGGTTTCCTAAAAATTTTGTCACAGTCGACATGCCATTTATTTTGTGCATCCTCCAAAATGTAAATTACTTTATTTATATTTTTATTATTCATCATGGTTTGTTAATGAAGAAGGCTTTCTTTAAGACTCTTTACACTTTCACAATATGCTGTAAATTAAATATTAAAGAGAGGAAATTCTTTTTCAGGGTAAAAATTAAAGTGAAAGATGCAGAAGGAAAAGAATTCACAGCTTTGGTCACCAAGGAAATTGTTCAGTTACTTGAATCTCCAGATTGTTGTAAGTTTTGTGTGGAATATTTCAAACAAAAAAACTCAGTGTGTTAAGCTTATTATTCATAGATTAAAGAACATATCTTCGAAATATCAGAAAATAGTCATAAATACCATATTAATATGAAAAGGAACGATTTCAGGTAGCATGAGATTTCAGGTCCTTTTTAATACCAAAGCTAGCTTTTTTTTTATGAAAATCAATTTAAACAGGGTAGAAGATTCATATAAATTTCAAAGTGGAGACATGTTTAGCACTGTAAAGTTTTTTAAATTTCATTCAAAATACAATAAGCTCCATGTAAAAAAATGAAGTAAATATTAAAATGTTAATGTTATATGATCTATTTTGCATTTTTATCCCCGCACTTTCGACGAAAGTCGGGGATATTGTAATCACCCCGGTCTGTCTGTCCGTCTGTCCGTCACACTTTCTGGTGACGTCAACTCCTCTCTCAGTTTTTATTTTATGCATTTTAGTTCTATATAGTATTGTCACATAGTACATGTAGATGCGCAATAAGGTTTTAGAATTTTGATTTTCAAAAATAGGGGCCCACAGGGGTCGAATTTCAGTCCGAAAATGGTCAGTTTCTGCATGTGACGTCAACTCCCCTTTCAGTTTTTAGTTTGTGCATTTTATTTCTATATAGTATTGTCACATAGTACATGTAGATGTGCAATAAGGTTTTAGGATTTTGATTTTCAAAAATAGGGGCCCACAGGGGTTGAATTTCGGTCCGACATGTGGGAAGTGCGGGGATTAGCTGTCCATTGACTGCGTCCATCTAGTTTAAAAATTTTATTATTATTGAATTCATTATAGGTAGAGAAACAAAAATTACAATTTACAAGAGCATTATAGAAGCTTCAAAGACAGCTGAAACAGATGAATCGGTACAGGTAGCTGTAACTGTTGGAACAGATGGACCACCACCATTACCTGATTTACCAGCACCAGCACCATTACCTGATTTACCAGCAACAGCACCATTACCTGATTTACCAGCCCCTACTGTTGGTGCTGGTGATGCCTGTCCGGTAATTATTATTGACACTTTAAACTCAAGTAAAAGGAAGAAAAAGAAGAAGAAAAAAAAGAAACGTAAAAAGCAAACAAAACAACAAGTGATAGAAAGTAACCTTGAAGTAAATTATCATGAGAAATCATACAATGACAAAAATCTTGACTATCTTCTTTATGATTCAGATGAATCTACAGTTTGTTTCTCATCTTCATCTAATAACACTAACATTTTAAGTTCAACTTCTGCAGAGATTGATATTATGTACCAATTTATTAGAGTTTCTAACACCCAGAAAGTTTCATATGAAGATTTTTTTGAAATGCTGTCCACAAAATTAGATAATTTATATTCAGATTGACCAACAATTAATTTAATTATAGATACACATGTGGACTGAAGCTGAGGAGAAGATGCTTATTACTCTAAGGAGTGCCAAAGAAGATGAATTTAAAGCCAATAAACAACATGACACTCTGTGGAATGGTATTGTCAGTGAAATGAGGGCAAAGAACATAAATGTTAATCGACAACAAGTAATAAACAAATGGAAAAACATGAAATGCCGCTATAAAAACATTGTTGATAGCAATAACAAGACAGGCAATGAGCTCACCAAGTGGAAATATTATACTGAATTTTCAGAATTATATGGGCAAAAAGCATCTACTCGACCCTCAGTTACTATTGACACTTTGAAGAAAGGTGGAAAAATTACCCAAAAATCTGACAATGAAGGCACATCCAGTTCTTCCAGTTCTTCAACTACAGATGAAAGCATTCAAAAATCGTGCAAAAAGAAACGTCTGTCCTTTCCTGGTAATGTCAACAACAAGGATAAATTGATAAAAGCAATGGAAAATTCAAATAAAGAGATTTTGAACAAGCTAGACGAACATCACTCTGACAAAATGAAAAGAATGGATAGAATGTTGGATATTCTAGAGAAGAGAGTAAACAAGAATTAACTTTAAAATGAAACTTAACTTTTCAGGGAGAGAAATTTCTATTTTTTTAATCATGTTAATAGGAGTTAAAGTGACAATTGAGTTTAAAGTTTTACATTTTTGCAACAGTTTAGTTCAATGTTTTTTATGTTTTGTAAGAAAATTAGCATCATGACTGAAAGGTTAACAAGTGTGTGGGAAAACACAAATATTGGTTGTCAGATACATGTATTAGAATGATACCAGTTATTTGATGCAGCCAGAAAATGTATGAAAATGTATGACATTACATTTTAAAAATTGTAAATACATAATTATCCATGCAGAATTATAAGAACTTTTGTACTGTTTAAGAGTATCAAGATTTTTTTTATTGTGCCAAAGGTTTACATTTTTCTTTATTTAAATGAAATAGAAGTTTTTTTAATTAGTTTAATTTTATTTGCATATAATTTTGTTCTGTTATTATTTTTTATGTTATCAATAAAAGAAATAAAAGTAGAAATTTTTTAAAATTTAATTGATTTTCCCCTTTTGGGCCCCTTTCTGTCCTGAAAAAGTGAAACCGATCAACATAGTTTTGAAAGGAGACAATCAAAGGATCATTCTGGCCAAGTCTGGTTTAAATTGGCTAAATAGTTTCTGAGAAAACAGTTCATATGTGTTTTCCCATTGAATCCTATGTAAACTTTGGACCCATGGTCCTCTGACCCCATGGACTCTAGGACCATCAGTGATATAATTTTGAATCCTCATTATTTATCAGTGTTCTACACCAAATATCATTGCACTGGAATCACTAGATTCTTGAATATTTTCTTTCTTTTCCCCTTTGGACCCTTTTGTGTTCCCTCCCCTGGGAGGTTGAAAGTGATGAAAAGCTTTGGAAAGAAGACAATCCAAGGACCATTCTGGCCAAGTTTGGTTTAAATTGGCTCAATAGTCTCTGAGAAAATAGTTCATTGGTGTTTTTCCATTGAATTCAATGTAAACTTTGGACTCATGGTCCTCGGACCCCATGGACCCTAAGATTTTCATTGATATAACTTTGGATCCTCATGCTTTATCAGTGTTCTACACCAAACATCATGGCACTGGCATCACTGGTTCTTGTTCTGATTTTTAGCTCACCTGGCCTAAAAGGCCATGTGAGCTTTTGCCATCACTTGGCGTCCGTCGTCCGTCCGTCCGTCCACAATTCGCATTACAATCTTCTCCTCTGAAACCACCGGGCCAATTTCAACCAAACTTTGCTGGAATGGTCCTTGGATGGTCCCCTTTCAGAATTGTATCCGGGGTTGTGATCGACAATCAAACATGGCTGCCGTTTCTAAAAATAGAAAAAGGGGGGATGGTTTCTTAAAAAATCTTCTCCTCCAAAACCACTCAACCAATTTTTGCCAAACTTTGGTGGAATGGTCCTTAGGTGATCCTCTTTCAGAATTGTATCCGATGACTCCGCCCGCCAACCAAGATGGCCGCCACAGCCGAACTTAAATTAACATAGGACCCTATGGGAAATTCAATGAAAAATCTTCTCCTCTGGAACTACCTGCTCAAATGGAACCAAACTTTGATGGAATGGTCCTTAGGTGATCCTCTTTCAGAATTGTATCCGATGACTCCGCCTGCCAACCAAGATGGCCGCCACAGCCGAACTTAGTTTAACATAGGACCCTATGGGAAATTCAATGAAAAATCTTCTCCTCTGGAACTACTTGCTCAAATGGAACCAAACTTTGTTGGAATGGTTACTAGGTGGGTTACTTTTAGAATTGTATCCGATGACCCAACCCGCCATACAAGATGGCCGCCACAGCGGAACTTAGTTTAACATAGGACCCTATGGGAAATTCATCAAAAAAAACTTCTGGTCTAAATCTGCTGGCTCAATTTGAACCATACTTTGGTGGAATGGTCCTTAGGTGATCCTCTTTTAGAATTTTTTCCGAGGAACCTGCCCGCCAACCAAGATGGACGCCAGAGCCGAACTTAGTTTAACATAGGACCCTATGGGAAATTCATTAAAAAATCTTCACCTCTGAAACTACTTGCTCAATTTGAACCTAACTTTGACAGAATGGTCCTTAGGTGATCCTCTTTCAGAATTGTATTAAATGACCTTGCCCACTAACCAAGATGGCCGCCACAGCCTAACTTAGTTTAACATATGACCCTAAAGGAAATTCATTAAAAAATCTTCTCGTCTGCAACTGTTTGCCAGGTGAGCGATTACAGGCTCCTGGGAGCCTCTGGTTACATATTTAATTAATATTCCCCTTATGAGCTCTTTGTAGCCCCTCCCCCATGAGGGTGAAACAGTCGATTATAATTATGAAAGGGGACAAGATAAGGAACATCTTAGCAAGTTTGGTTTAAATAGTTTCTAAGAAAGCAGTTCAAAGGTGTACGTTTATCCATTGAATCCTATAGAAAATTTGGACCTATGGTCCTCAGACCTCACGAACCCTAGGACCTTCATTGATATAATTTTGAATCTTCACAATTTATCAGTGTTATACAGCAAGTTTGGTTGAAATTGGTTCAGTAGTTTCAGACAAGAAGATTTTTATTTTTTTTTTTGCTGAATTATGCCTAATTTGCATAATTGGCCAAAATCAGCAAAAATTCAAAGTTCATTAAAAAAAAACCCGTAACATATGTTGGATAATTCCTACTCGTACTCCTTCAGTTAAAAATTGAGCCAGTATAATGACTTAAAATACAGCAGTTTTGGCCATTTTAAGACATTTTTGCTGTTTAATTTATAGTAACAGTGGCCATGTTGGTTGATGGGGGGGGGGGGGGTCATTGTATATAATTTTGAAAATACACATCCTGAGGATGATTCTGGCTAAGTTTGGTCTTTATTGCCCTAGTGGTTTCAGGAGAAGATTTTGAAAAAGATCACTGACGACGGACGCCAAGTATTGGCAATAGCTCCCCCTGGCCTTTGGTCAGGTTAACTAAAAACCTGTTAAATTTAGATTTAACTCTTGAGATTGATACAGTATATCAATATTGTAACAAGACAAAAAAGGACAAGAAGTTCCAACCTCAAAAGATTACATGCTGCTGTAGAACATTCTTGTTTTAGCTCACCTGGCCCAAAGGGCCATCTGAGCTATTGTCCCTTTTCGTACGTCGGTCTGTAAACTTTTTCAAAAATCTTTTCTGAAACCACAGAACCTATATAGACCAAATGTGGCCTAGATCATCCTTAGGGTATCTATTCCAAAATTGAGTCCGATGACTCTGCCAATCAACCAATATGGCCTCTGTTGCTATAAATAGAACATAGGGGGTAAAATGACCATTTTCCCTTGTATCTCCAAACCTATAACAGATACAGAAAAACTGTTGCGGGCAAAAATAATCAGCAAGTCAAGCTCTACAAAAGTCTCCATTACTCTGAAATCATCAGACGACTCCTTACATGAGTTATTGGACTTAAAACGTAAATTTTGCCAATTTTTGCCCATTATCTTGAAAACAATAACAGAGAGAGAGAAACTGTAAAATGCAAAAATGATCAGCAAGTCAAGCTCAACAAAAGTCTTCATTACTCCAAAATCGTCAGACGACTCTTTACATGAGTTATAACACTTTAAATGTAAATTTTGACGATTTTTGCTGTATTTGCCCAATATCTGGAAAACAATAACAGAGAGAAACTGAAAAGCAAAAATGATCAGCAAGTCAAGCTTTACAAAAGTAATCATCAGTTGACTCTTTACACGAGTTACTGGACTTTAAATGTAAATTTTGACAATTTTTGCTGTTTTTGGCCAATAACTTAAAAACTACAGTATAACAGATAGAGACAAAGTGTAAGAAGCAAAAATGATCAGCAAGTTAAGCTCAACAGAAGTCTTCAATACAGTAACATTGTTGGTTGCTCCTTACACGAGTTATTGCCCACCAGGGCCCAGGTGAGCCATACAGGCTCTTTGAGAGCCTCTTGTATTTTTGTATTGGAAATTAATGATGATGGCAACAACAGCCGAAGAATTTTTCATAGGACAAACAATAAATAGATATTAAAATACAAGGAAATCATATGTCTGTTTAAGGTTATCCTTTTTAAACAAAAAAATGACTACCCTTGTCTGTTTTATTCAATTTTTGGAACAAGCACAGTTAAAGCCAGAGTGTTTCTCTTTAAAGTCTATAACTTCCCTATTTTTTCATCACTATGTAACCTTAAACAGACATATTTTCTCTTGGCCTTAGCAGTTAAAAACAGGTTTATTGCAACCACCTGTGATCCTCTAGTTTCTTGCTGATCAAATGTTGAAAAGCTGATTGTATAGCTTAATTAGAATTTGGATATGATGCAGAGGCATGCATATGCATTGAACCAATAATGGAACTTCAGGATATAATGTGTAAAGAAATTACAAAGAAGTCTTCGTATTTTTTTTTTTTCAGTATGAAATACTTTTACATAAAGAATAAACATTTCATATCAAAAACTAATGTTTAGCACAGACTGTTCACTGCAAGTAATTCATTAATTGGTTTCTCCGATCAACACCATTTTGATCATTACGGTAAATATTATTGTAGTTATTTGGGTGAAGGTTTACATCTGGCTCAATAAATAAGTCAATTTCTTCATGAGATAAAACACACATATTATGCAAAATGCATCCTGCTAAAATAGTTGAAGCAATCTGTATTGGTTCATGAACAGTAATTTCTTTTAAACGTCGAAAACGACCTTTTAAGTGTCCTATGGTCCTTTCAACCACCTGTCTATAGGAGGACACAACTCTGTTAAATCTTTTCTGGTTTCTGCTTAGGTGTCCATTATCCTTAAATGGTGTCACCAGCCAGTCCTTCAACGGATAAGCAGAGTCGGCCACAATTACTTTGTTTTGGCTGATAATCTCGCCTGCACGTGAATACAAAGAACTATTGCGGAGCACCCTGGCATCATGCGTGCACCCTGGCCATCCAGTATATGCATCCCTTATTAGTAGATCATTGTCCACTACAAGCTGAAATGTACAAAAAATGAAAATGAATTTTAGATCCTTGTGATATCATCAGAGCAATCCTTAAAAAATTGTTTATTTAGAATGTCATCATAAATTATCATATTTAAGCCTGTCTTGCAGTTGTTTTGGATTTTTTTTGTCTGCCTGCCATACTTTAAAATGAATGTGCATTACCTGTAATTGCATAGAGGGGAAATATTTTCTGTTCAGATAATCCCTGTCTCCATCTGGGCAAGCACTTAGCCTAATGTGGGTTCCATCTAGGGCAGCAAATATGTTAGGCAAACCATGCAGTAGCTGATTTTGCTGGGATAATACTGTTTGTACCTGGAAGTCTGGGAAGTTAATGACCTACAAATATTTGACATAACTGTAAACAGTGTTCCAGCTAGGATTTAAGGGCAGAGGGGCACAACTTCCAGAAAAGGGGCACTTTAGCACGACAACAAAAGTGAAAAGGGCACAAATGAAATGGAAAATATGGGTTAAATACATATTATATTGTTATTTTGGCTCATATCAGGCCTAACTAGTCTGTTTATTATATACTAAGACAAAATCAACTAAATAAGCCTTTGTTTTTTCTTTAAAATTAGCTTTTTTACAAATATTTGTATCTCATAAATACAAAGGGCAGAGGGGCGCACCGAAAGGGCAGAGGGGTGCTGCGCCCCTCTATTTTGGGCTAGCTGGAACACTGGACTAAAAAATGTGAAGAAATGACAAACGTATGCAAATTAATTACTTGTGATTTTAAGGCCAAACACTGTACTTTATATCAATTGAATTAAAATCTTTCTACTCCGATCTACTTAAAAGAATGTTGCCATTTTCAAAGTTACCCATTTAACACAAGTCTAAAACTGGCTTGATCTTAGAATAATGGTCATAAACTGATCAAATCAAACTGTACTGTGAAATTTACACAACTCAGTATAAAAACATTTTAATTTATACCTCTGCAAACACGCTGTTGAATGCTTCTAGACATCTTGTTAACACATCATGCACTGTGGACTTTCCAAGACCAAAATACTGTCCCAATTCCCTCATGGTCTCGTTATTTGCCATGTAACAAAGGAACACTAACAACTGCTTATAAGGGCTGACGTGTTCATGACCACCGCGATGCAAAGGAATTAATTGTTCACGTATCTTTGCGTAAATTGTATCAAACATCTCTCTTGTAATTCTAAAGTGTGTTCTATAGTCTTCTGTTAGAAAAGTGGGCACCACGTCCTCTGTATATCCACAGATCCGAGGCAAGAAAGGGCGCCTCAAATTGTCTATATATAATATCGCTTGGACTGCAGTAACATTTACAGCGATCATAGTTTCCATTAAGATTTCGTCCACTGTTTCTTCAAATAAAATCGGTATCAAGTCGTCCATCTTGAAAAGTTACTCTAGGATCGAGTTTGCTGTTTTCTTGAAACTCGGAAGTCCATGTTTATAAATAGATTTTTACGTCAAGAAGATTAACCCTAGAGTTTCAAGTGAACTCGGCTTATTTGCTAGCTTTTAGATGATATTTTTAAATTCGAAACTAGCGCCAGCTTCATATGAACGGCCTAGAAAATATACAAAAATCTTCAGATTCGATTCCCGTTAGTTATCTTATTTCCAGTATATCTCAAACATTTCCACCATTTTATGGTTTCAGAGTTTTTACCGCTCAAAGAAAACGGTCTCTTCCTTTAGTATTAATGATACATCAAGTGTATCCCTTATGGTCGAAACTAGGGCGAAGTAGTAGCCACTAAACCACGCCCAGAATGTGACACTGAGCTAGCCCCATCTGTTACAGTGATGTATCTGTATCTTTGAATTTGTATACATCTATGAATACTGAACTTAAACCAATAAAAGTTATATGTAAAATTATTGTTGGATTCTGTAATTTTTTATTTTTTAACACTTGTAATTTTTACCTGTACAGGTGCAAAGAAAGGTAAGAGCAATGTTCATCCCGTACGTTTATATGAACCGTCAACGTCGAAGTATTTCTCTGAAGTGCAAACCGGTTTTGATGTCTCGATTGAATATCAATGTAACACATGAAATAATGAAGGTTTAGTATAATGCGCATGTTTTCCTATCTAAAAACGTTTTTTAAGGTCAAATTGCGTTCTGGGGCAGTTACACTGTATTGTTTCGGCCAAACTTTATATTTTCAAATAAATAATCTAAATATCTATAAATAATATTATATTTAATATTTATACTCACTCAAACATAGTTCTGTCCAGAATTTTTTTTTGCATGAGCTGTTACAAGAACCTCTACTTACATATAATAATTTCATACAGGAGTTAACGAGACATTTTCAGTTTACTTTTAAAGACACATTTTCAATTCACCTTTAAACCCTAAAACAAGCATACATAACGATATGGATCTAAAAAGCAAAGTTCATGAGGAACTTTCCAAAATGCCAAATTTAATAAATCTAGATTATGTGCAGCAGCCATGTGTATTGTGTAATCAAGACATTGCTGCTATCTCTATGTCAGGATGAGTCTTATTTCATAAAAGAAACTGTTTTTAAATTTCGAAAAGGGAACTGTGAAGCAGATGCTCTATTCTATAGACATTAAAATTGTCGTGGGTATCAAAATACTGGCCCAACAAGTACAAGGGAGAGATGGTAGTGGAAAGAATAACTTAAACTTAGGAAAAATGTGTGAGGATATAATCAATAAAAGGTAAGTTTATATTTTTACTTATATTTAGACAACCTACTCCCCATACCTATTAGGTCGACGTCTACGTCTTTGAGATTGACGAACAGGTTGAGGTTGTACTCTTGCTGGTGGTCGGCGAGGCTCTAATAGAGCTGTAAGTTGGTCACGAAAGCGTACCCACATAGCAACCACTGATAACACTAAAACAAATCCAACTCGCATCAAATCTAAAAAATGGAAAATTTACACCAAAATATAATAAATTATTGTCATTTGAAACGATGACTGTTTATATATATATATTAAATTATATAATAATAGGGGGTAAACATATACAAGTCTAAACTACAGCTGTGATTCTTGTTGCTGCTGAGCCGCAAGTCTAGCTGCCATTCTCCTTTCAGAAACGCGCCTCTGTCTGACAGATCTCTGATATCTCGCCCTACGTCGCCTCCTTACATACTTGACAATTTGCCAAATAACAAATCCAAGTGAACCTGCACAATAAACAAACTTTCAATTAGTCCATTGCTTATGTATATCAAATTTATGATATTTAAACTCCAAAATGTTATATAATACCATCTTTTTCATATTAAGGTCATGTATTGTAAATTTATTAAACTTACATATATTACATTGTACTATATATTGTAAATTCTCACTGTGTTGTGCGATACTGCGATAATATTATCAAAAAGTAAAAAACAGCCCATCAATACATAAACTATCTGAGACGCCTTTTTCATCTGTTTACCATTGTTGGTGAAAACTTAATGAAGAGAAATGAATTTATTGTAACACTCACCAACCAAAGAGGTTGGAAAACCTATTATCCTACCATTCACCCCACTCTGTTGGTCTTGAACCTAAAATGAAATTATTTTATTTGTTATATTCCCTTTACAGAAATCAACTGGCAGATTTCATAATGAAGCAACTCTCATGGGACATGAAGGAGGAAAAAATGGAAGAGAGTGAGGAAATGATAGAAGCAGTAGAAGAAGAATCATCAGGAGAAGGAGAAGATGAAGATATATCTACCAAAGTAGAATACATAAATTAACATTCAGAACAGTAGCTCTTACATTGGATATATCATGTTTCACCCGACGTTGTATTTGTAAAAATGTCACAAATAAAACATGTGTTTATAGTCACCTGACTTATATATTTAAAAAGAATTGTTCATTAAGATTTGAATTTCCTCCATGGATACATATTCCAGCATGAAAAAAAGTATATGGGGTATGCATCGAATTCGAATTCCTTAAACATGAAAGAGATAGAATAAAATTTGTATGCATCAATGAGCACATGTAGCAATAAAATAGAACATTTAAACCATCGCAATATTTTTAAGCTTAACCAATACATTTAATTTTTCAAACAGTGTCATCTTACTTTATTATTTGGAGCAGCAGACGGTGTATCTGTTGGTTCTCCTGCATCATCCAAATCTGAAAATTACAATTAAATAACCAATTATAGTATAGGAAGTGATACACATTTTCAATATTTGTGCTTTGTTTTGAGTCTGTTTTTCTGCAAGCTTAACACTTCTAGTTTTGTGCACTAAAGTAACGAAGAGAACTGACGGTGATTGAACTTGTATTCTAAAAGAAGTTAATCATAAAAGAAGTATCATTCTGCAAATTAGTATGCCACAAAAATCAACGTCAGAGAAAATATATATCTAAAATAAAACATTTTTTATATAGAGCTATTTACATTTAAAAACAATTCTTACAATCTCTCTGATTCTCCATTCTATAGTAATTTCTGGTTTCTTCCATTTCAGTTAGAAACTTTGGTTTTTTCTTGCCTTGTATGAGCTGAAGTACCACCTGTCTACATTTTTTCAGTCCATTACTTAACAGTTCCTCTAGATCTGTAACAAAAGGACAAGTAAATATGAATAAGTGAAGTACCAGGCTTAAGTTAATTTAAACTAATTATCTGCAATAGGACGGTATTAAATTAATGATAACTTATGTATTTTCTTTTTGGTTCTACAGGATATACATGTATTATTGATTTCGCTTTAAATATGTGTAAAAAAATTAAGCATACTTGATAAAAGTGGACGTTAATATTGTATGATCAGTTATGTGTGCTGACATTGTTTGGTAAATTAATAATTATAGTTTTCCAAATATTATTCAGACCTAATGATCAATTCAAACAAGCCTAAAAGTTACTACATACTATATAAATGAAAATCCGGAAACACACGATAAAGATCGTATTTTGAAATCTTTAGTAGAATTAAGTGGATTTATGTTTGAAAAAACATTATTCCTTATTGCTATTGTTATTCAGTAAACAATCCCATGGAATACAACATAGAAGGATATGACGCTTAGGGGTCCGTAACATAAAGAGATTAAACAGTGTCCATAATAACTCATATCTAATGGTGTTCATCTTACTCCTAAAAGTAGAGTTGGGTGTTTAAAATTATGAATAATAAACGAGTGTAGAATCATTTTGACATCTAATGGAGCGTGACATAACAGAAAGTATATAAGCAGCTGATCAAACAGTATACGTAAATGGGTTTTGATAGAGAGGTTAAGCAGTATAACTGTGGTTGTTATACTGAATATTTTTCACACGACTTTTTTAATTATACAAAAGATTACACTTTTGTTGCCGTGTGTGGGGAACATACAACAGATATGGAAGCACAGGCCGATCACCATTTCGGTCAAGACTGGAAATTAGTTTTGAAAAATTCTGCTAATAAATTAAGCGAGAAAACGAAATCTGACAAAATAGTCCATTATCTTTGTAACCAAATGAGGGTATCACCTGTGTTATTCAATCAATACTGAGGGGTTACCTCTCTCAAATTATATTGTATTTTTAAAAACGTATATATGTAAGTCAATCAATATTGAGGGATTAGCCCTCAAATTAGCTTAATACCCTCACCTATAAAACCCTCAAATTGTAATGAATCATAACACAAACATATAAAAAAAACCCAAGGTAAGTGTTAAGATTCATAAAGCAAGAATGGAGCAGCACGACAAAAAAATCTTCAAATATTATAGAGCTGACTTTGTAAAAAAGTTGAAAACAGATACCGTTATACATCACCTCAGAAATAAGGGAGTATTGTCTGGAGCGATTGAAGAAGAACTGCTTAGCATTTCTTCTGAAAGGGACAAGGCAGAGCGACTTCTTGATCACTTGATCGATGCCCCTGTTTCATATATTCAACAATTTAAGATAGCTCTAATAAAAAGTGGTCACACAGACCTCGCAAAACACTTCAAAATACAGAAACCAACTAACGACGGGAACATGTGTATGCTTCATTTGGGTGGCGATACCTTTGTTGCCGCAAAAGATTTTCAAACAAATAAATACTCATACATATTCGAAATTATGAAGCAAAAGGTGGTAAGAGATATCCTACAAAACAGGGTGTCACGCTTAATTTATGCAGATGGTTAATGCTGGAAACGAAATTAGACGAAATAGATGCTCTGTACCAAGAAGTCATGGCAGAAAACCTAGACAAAGACGACGAGACTCTGTTTCATTTAGGTGGCGGAGTTTACGCGACTAGCTGCGAAAAGTTTCCAACCGTAGACATTAGACATTTATGGAAACCGCCCGAGTCCAACATACCTGTAGCCACCAGAAAAGGTGTCGCCATGTCAATAGAAAAATGGGAAAAGCTCAAACATGTGACAGAAGTCATACGTGATTTCGTACCTGATTTGAATTCGGCTATCATATGTGAGTACACACACCACGCACAAGCAGATTTTCTCGAATGTAAAGAATGCTCACCCTTTGAGGAGGAGGAAGAGATAAGTCCCAATCAAGAGGGAAATTTTAAACTTATGGAATTTGGTTAGAACCCTATACCAGAGTCTACTGTCGAGGAAAAATCTGAACAAAACTGAGTCTGATAATGTTCTAAAGACAAATGGTGCATAAGTGAATTTATCACACACAACGACTAACCTCAACTGATGTGACACTACAGATATACCTTATATGCTTTGACACTTTTTATACGACCGCAAAATTTTTGCGGTCGTATATTGGTATGACGTTGGCGTCGTCGTCGTCGTCCGTCGTCAGCGTCGTCTGAAGACATTTGGTTTTCGCACTATAACTTTAGTATAAGTTAATAGAAATCTATTAAATTTAAACACAAGCTTTATGACCACAAAAGGAAGGTTGGGATTGATTTTGGGAGTTTTGGTCCCAACAGTTTAAGAATCAGGGGCCAAAAAGAGGCCCAATAAGCATTTTTCCTGGTTTTCGCACAATAACTCTAGTATAAGTAAATAGAAATCTATGAAATTTTAACACAAGGTTTATGACCACAAAAGGAAGGTTGGGATTGTTTTTGGGAGTTTTGGTCCCAACAGTTTAGGAATTAGGGGCTAAAAAAGGGCCCAAATAAGCATTTTTCTTGGTTTTTGCACAATAACCTCAGTATAAGTAAATAGAAATCTATGAAATTTAAACACAAGGTTTATGACCACAAAAGGAAGGTTGGGATTGATTTTTGGAGTTTTGGTCCCAACAGTTTAGGAATTAGGGGCCAAAAGGGTCCAAAATTAAACTTTGTTTGATTTCATCGAAAATTGAACTATTGGGGTTCTTTGATATGCCGAATCTAACCGTGCATTTAGATTCTTAATTTTTGGTCCTGTTTTCAAATTGGTCTACATTAAGGTCCAAAGGGTCCAAAATTAAACTTAGTTTGATTTTAACAAAAATTGAATTCTTGGGGTTCTTTGATATGCTGAATCTAAACATGTACTTAGTTTTTTTATTATGGGCCCAGTTTTCAAGTTGGTCCAAATCGGGGTCCAAAATTAAAGCTAAAAAGGGGTAAGTTTTTTTTTTTTTGGGGGGGGGGCAATTCTCCACAGCATATTGTATTGCACAAGAAGCAACAAATTGAATATAAATTCAAATCATATGACCAATTCTAAGTTCTTTATTTCAGTTTTTCTGTAGCAGAAACCTATTATGTGTCAAATATTTGAAGAAATTTTCAATTGCACAGTATTGTGCAATAGCAAGAAATTGATATGTGTGCCCTGTTATCAAAACTTTATTATAAAAAAATTCCATTTGAAATTTGCCAATAGCTCTAGTTTAATGAACTTCATTGGAAATTTGCCAATATAAAATGTGCTGATGAAGCTTTTTTGTTTATCTCATCTAAACTGCTTTTAATTTATGTATATTTTAAATTTGCCATCCATGACTATGATGTCATTTTCTATTTTAATATGTTATGGTGTATTTAAATGGGCTGTTATGGTTGCAAAGTATACAGAAATGGGAGGGGGGGGGGGGGTTGAAAACAAAATTTAGGGGGGTGGGTAAATGAGAAATTGGGGAGGGGGTAATTTTTTTCTCATTTCATATTTCATAAATTAAAAAGAAAATTTCAAATTTTTTTAGCAAAAAAAGGGGGGGGGTTACAATAAATTTTATTGTTTCTTGTTTTTTTTGTTTTTTTTTTGGGGAGGGGGGTCAATGTGCAACTTCATAGTATATTGCACAAAAGCTAAAAAAGGGGTAAATTATTATTTTTTTTTTTGGGGGGGGGGGGGGAATTCTCCACAGCATATTGTATTGCACAAGAAGCAAAAAATTGAATTGAAATCATATGACCAATTCTAAGTAATTTGATTTCAGTTATTCTGTGTCAAATATTTGAAGAAATTTTCAATTGTACAGTATTGCGCAATAGCAAGAAATTGATGTGTGCCCAATTTTAAATTTTAAATTGGTTATTTCTGATTTATATATAAAAACAAATAATACTGATATGGTTTGAATAGGTAAATTAAAAATGTTTAAGTTCTTAGACAACATTCATTCTGTGTCGGAAACATATGCTGTGTCAAATATTTATTCACAATCCAAATTCAGTATTGTATCAAGCTTGAATGTTGTGTTCATAATTGCCCCAACTATTCAGGGTTCGACATCTGCGGTCGTATCTAGCTGCGCCCAGCGGAGCATTTTATTATTTTACAATGTATATTTAGTACTATTAGAACATAATAAAATAAAAAAAAAACGAATATGTTTTTATTTTTTTTTACATCAGCATTTAAACAGTAAGTATATAACACAATCATAACAATTACACCAAAAATTAGATATTTTATACATACTTCATATATATTTGTTAGATCTTACAAGTTTTTGCACAGGTATGAGAATCTTTCCTTTAATGTTTGTTCGTATTCTTTTTCCTTCTTTATCCGTTTTAAGTTGTTCATAAAGATGTTTTGGTGATATTCTGCTGCAACGTTCATGTCTATTATCCTTTTATTGACAACTTTTAAATTTTCTTTTATCAAACTGATTTCATAGGTATCTTGAGATACGGCTGTAACTATCACTCTGAAAAATTAAAAAACATTACTATAACGGATGATGTTTCACCGTTATCCGTTTGTTTTCATTGTATGACTGTCTTCGTACACCGTGTTTCTATTTTTAATATCTAATTTTGTTTATTTCACAAGTATACACTGATTTCATTTTCGACCCAAAACCGTATTGCTATACAAAGATCGATAACTCTGTTTCAAAAGTACTACATTTTTGTTATGTTTATCTACTCAAATGCTTTCAGAAAACGATTCTTTATCTAACTAAAGTAGGATTCAAAGTTTCATAATAAAAAAAAGTCCCACATTTCGTCGAACATGAAGTAGAATTGCGAAAAACTTAAAATCATACCAACCCTTCAAAAATGGAGTGATATACCAAATATTGAAAATATTTTTCACCTACAGCCCGTCTCTAGTAGATTTCCCTACGATTAAAAATTAAACCCTTTTTGTGACTTTTACAATTTTTTTAATCATATAAAAGTATAACATTCTCTTTTTTTTTAAATAAACGAATATGTAAAAAAAAGATATCACTACTTACGGAATAGTCATTTTACTGTTGTTGTATTCCTCTGATTCCTTGTTTCTGAAATTACCAAAAAAAATACAGATATACATTGTGGTTCATGTTTCTTTATTTAAAATACTTGAAAACCCTACTTACAGATTTAATTTTGTAAGATTCAACTTCAAATCATTTTATGAATATAATCTAATGGGATAAATATTCCCCTGCAATATTATATATGATTTTAGAACAACCGAGCAATATTGCATTAACATTATGTTACAGTACCTTATCATTTGTTCAGCCATCCTCAATATAAGGTTTATCCAGTTATAAGTTCTGTAAAAAAAAAATGGTCCGTATTTATAGGCTTTCATGACGAATCTGGATACTCACGATTATTTGCAGTTTTTATTCAAAAGCAAAAATCTCGTGATGTGTATTTTGAAACACGCGGGCGTAAAATCCTCCCAAAATGGACATAATTTGATACCTTTCTTTGAATATTTATGTCTCCCAAACGAAGTTTGGAGACATGTTGTTTTTGCTCAGTTCTTATTATTGTTATTAAGGGCTTTCCCGTCTCCGGACGGAAAGTCCTTATTGTATTTCTTCTGTTTAATATTATTATTCTTTTTCTTCCGCCATTTCCTGACAAGTGAGTTCGCGACATATCGCTTTCATATTTTGTCTATGATATCGGTCATGAAAATGATTTGATGTGTTATGGGAATTATGTCGTAAACTTTGTCGTTACGGAGTTATCTTCCCCAACACCAAAAAAATTGTGTGTACTACTCCTCTGAAACCTTAAAAGATATCGCTTCAAAATCTTTTCTAAAGTCCTCAGTCAATCCATACGCAACTTTGTTGAATGTTAGCGGAAAGGATCTGACGACATCTTATGGGAGTTACCTCCCCTAAAATGATTCGTGTAAGTGATATACAAGTATATCTTAAAAACCAGAAGTGATACAGACCTAAAGTCTTCACCATAGACCCTCATGACCTTTCATCTTCAAAATAGAAATAAGGTCAAAGGTCAAGGTCACGTTCTATATTTTGACCTTTGCTTGTGTGCACTACTCCTCTGAAATGATAAGATACAGGAATGGTTGGGGGTGTAAAATGTCTGGCATCTAAAGACGCAACTTTGTTACATTTCCATGAAAAGGATCTGAGGTCATCTTATAAGAGATATCCCATTGAAGCATTGGTAAATTAGTTTTTCGGGTAAAACTCAGTAACTTTATATGATAGAGGCATGGGGTCTTCAGTTTTGATCATCGGGGATGTGACCTTGAGGATGACCTTAGACCAAAATGTCAAGGTCAACGTCCTAATTTTTGACCTTTCTATTATTAGAAGATATTTGAATGCTTTCTAATGAGAAAAGGACTCTGTTGAAAGGCAAATCATAGTCACGGTCACATGATTACAGGTCAAGGTCATTTAATGAAAAATACGTCTTAGATTTTAACCTTTTTTACCAATAGAGATATTGAAGTGGTTCTTCTTTAGAAATATTCAGCTTAGGAAGACAAATCAACGTGAACGTCAAAACAGCAAATGTCAAGGTCATTGAGTGAGAAAACGTCCTAGATTTTGACCTTTTTTATCTTTAAAGATAATAAGATTACAGTTCAAGGTCATTAAATGAAAAATAAGTCACAGATTTCAACTTTTTTACCAAAAGAGATATTGAAGTGGTTCTTCTTCAGAGATATTCAGCTTCGGAAGGCAAATCAACGTAAAAGACAAGATATCATATGTCAAGATCAATGAGTGAGAAAACTTCCTAGATTTTAACCTTTTTTACCAAAACAGATATTGAAGTGGTTCTTTTATCAAGATATCATATGTCAAGGCCATTGAGTAAGAATTCGTCCTAGATTTTCCCCTGTTTTATCTTAAAAGATACAGAAGTATAGAGGTGCAAATTTATTACATTACATGAAAAGGATTTGAGTTCATCTTATAGGAGGTATTCACACTGAAGTATTGGAAAATTGTTTTTTCGGATATAACTCAGCACCTATATATGATAGAAGCATGGGTCTTCAGTTTTGATCTTCTGGGAATGTGACCTTGAGAATGAACATAGGTCAAGAGGTCAAGGGTAATATCCTAATTTTTGGCCTTCCTACTTTTAAAAAGACATTTAAATGATTTCTGATGAATAATGTACTTTGTTAAAAGGCAAAGCCAAAGCAGATTACAGGTCAAGGTAACCTAATGAAAAATGCGTCCTACATTTGAACCTTTTTTCATTTGATCAATCATGAATTATCTCAAAACTGGTCAAGATCCCCACCCTAAAATCATCCCTACATTCACTCATCATGACAAGACGAATTCTTGAAAGAGATATTGAAGTAGTTCTTCTTCAAAGATATTCAGCTTTGGAAGGCAAGTCAACATGAAAGGCAAGCAATCATATGTCGAGGTCATTGAGCAAGATAACATGATAGATTTTGACCTTTTTTTTATACACAAGCGGTTCTTCTTCAAAGATGTTCAGCATTAACAGATGAATCAATCTGGAGGTAGGTTGTATGTCAAGGTCATTTAGTGAGGAAAACGTTCCAGATTTTGACTTTTTCATTTATATTGAAAAACTTCTTCCACAAAAATGATCAGCATTGAAGGACACATTATCCCTTGATCATGAAGTTATATATTAAGGTCACTTATAGAAGAAAATGTCATATTTTTTACCTTTATATGAAGACACTGATGATCATCGTCAAAGATGCTCATCTTTGGAGAGTATTTCAAAACGAAGACCATATGTAAAGGTCATTTATTAAAGAGAACGTCCTTGACTAAATTGTTTTTCTTTTACAAAAGAAATATAGCAAAAATACCTGATATCTTCTTGTGTCTTTTTTACTGTTCACACACAGTATGGGTGGAAATATATATTCTTCATTACCTTTACGTAGATGATTGACTTTGCAGCAATATCTATAAATGAGAAATAATATAATACTGTTAGCATGAGCTGTGATTAAAAATGTAATGAAATATATTTAATTCTTATGATTTCTTTATTAAAATACTTCCAATATTTCGTTTTAGCGTGTCACCAGAAATTAAATACATGTCATGTTCCATATAGAATGCATATCTACTGTCAACATACCATTGTTTAAAACTAATTTTAAACGAACATATCACACACTATTAAAAAAATTAAAAATTGAATACCCATAATTTATTTTGTTATGTAAACTTGCGAAGTTCTATCATTTAACGAAATATGCATTGTTTCTATTCAATAAGAGGAACTGAGATTATTTAAGTAGGACGAAACTATTATAGCCAACTCAGATCGCAATTGTTCTTTGAAATCTACTCCATTCCATATGAAAGGCTAGTGTTGGCTCCGTGGAGACCAATAATAATGTTTTAACCCGTTCCTTTTAATGCCTTCAGTTTTTATGAAATGATTTTTGTCAGCCACTGATCTTTCATTTAGGGAGAAATAAAAATAAACGTTCCTTTTAGCTTTTCATATGTACAAAGTACAAGTAAAAGGGTGTTTTACAGGTAAATATTGACATGAGACTTTCTATCGAGTAAACTCTGTGACGTTCAGGACAATAGAAATGGCTTCATGGTAGCTGTAATATGTGGGTATAACAGACACTTGTACAATGCATCCACGAGTATAAACATGGTCAATCAAAGTACCCGCTTCAGTGGTTGATGTTGTAACACACTGCTGAAAACCTTTTGATTGCATGTATTTTTCCAATGATGTCTCTCCTTTCATAATGTCTTGGTTGAAGTCACCAATAACTACAATTTTTTCTGACAATGCATTAAGTCTCATAATCAGAGATTCAAAAGTTTGCATAAATTTACCCATCTGGTATTTCTGTGGTCTATACACAGTTGCGACTATAATATTAGTGTCTGTAATTCTAAACAAAATGCACTCTAAATTTATGAATGAAATCTCTACTGGGAAGGCGGCTTCAGATCTAAAAAACGCGCCAACTCCGCCATGTTGCATTGTTTTCAGTGAAGCATACAATGTGTCGCTAGAATCATAAGCTGCACATCTTGGCAATTGGCGGGATTCATAATTTTTCAGATGAACTGAAGTGGATTCTGCCTCGAGCCATGTTTCTGTTAAGCAGATATAATCCGCCTCTTTGAAGTCTGGATTGCTTAGCAAATCTTCTTTGTGATTGTTTAAACCTTGAATATTGTGATACATGATGGTCAAGAAATTATCATCTCTTTCCATATTTACAGAGGGTTCATCAAGATAGCTCTTCATTGAAGCTATCCCATCATGAACATCAGGGTCACAGTATATTATGGAGTTGAGTTTCTTGTAATCGATTCCACTAATGTGTAAACCATCTTTAGAAGTTACTCTACTTAAAGCAACGTAGGCCTGACCACAAGAAAAACACTAAGATCGACAACACATTCTGTTACTGTCAAACCCTGAACTTTATGCATGGTACATGCCCAAGCAAGTTGTAGTGAATACTGTTTTCTACATCCGTTTTTTTCAGGAACATCTTCAGTTGATGGTTCAAGTCCAACACACCTTTGCTGACTGATAACTTTTTGCATCTTTGAATTCTTACCTACCTTCTCATTATCAAAATGAACAAATATAACTTTGGGTAGAGACTTTGATGAATATTCTGGAATACTGACAATTGTACCCATAACACCATTTACCAATCCATCCTGAGTATCTAAGTTCTTGATCAGCATTACTCTAGCTCCTTCAGCTAGTAGAAGAGATTGTGGAAGTAAAGTATTACATTTTGAGAAATGTGTTTTTCTCTTTACAAGTTTTCCTGTTGTTTTCACTTTTTCAAAATCTTCTGCTTCAATAAGTTTTACATCAGAACACACTTTTAAAATCATCTCATTATTGTATGACTGAACCTCTTTATTTATTGCATATATATGCAACACATTGTCAGGTCCTTCTGTCATACACTGTTTCAAAGCTTCCAAATCTGACTTTTCAATGATTTCATTTTTTTGTTTCACTCTAATTCTGTTCAACAACTGTGCAAAAGGGGCATCATCACGCTGTCTCATTATTTCATCCAGTTCAACAATAGAAAACAAACCATGCCATAAAGGATTCATTGGGTTGGACGGGTCATCTATAAACAGTTTTTCTGTTTTTCTTGTTTTCACTGGCGGTAACTGATAGAAGTCACCAACTGCTATTATCGATACACCCCCAAAAAAAGAATGTTCTCGCATTTTCTTCACCTGCCTTAATCGCTCATGAATAAAGAATAAAAGTCTTTTGTTCACCATTGAGATTTCATCAATTATCAGAATTTGAAGATTCTCCAGTTTTGATCGAAGGGTATTGATCTTGTCTTCACTTAGTGTTGCGTGATCAGCTGATAAAGATTTAAAAATGCTGAAGGCACTATGAATTGTGAGTCCATTAATATTAAATGCCGAAGTCCCTGTTGGTGCAGTTAATAAAACTGTAAGGTCATCTGGGTTCGCTGGCACCTTTGACAAAATTCGCGACGATTCATAGTATAAACACTTTATCAAATGACTCTTCCCTGTTCCTGCTCCGCCTGTGATGAAAACATGAAAAGGTTCTACAACTTGTCCGTTTGCTCTCTGAAGACACCAATTTCTGACTTTATATAAAATTTTTCTTTGCTTGGTGTTCAATGCCCTTAGTAAAGGGACAATTTCTTTTCTTTGAAATGAGGAAGAGAAATTCGCGAATGAATGAACTGTCGCATTTGATTGATTTAAATCAGGTATTACTGCATCTGAAGTTTCTACTTCAATAACTGTTGAAACACTACCTTCTGCTAAGCTTTCTCGTCGTTCTACTTCCACTTCTGGACATAAACGTCCCCAAGCATCTTCAACAGGTCCCTTTTCTTCAAAATGCTTCTCTGCATCCTCCAACGCTTTTTCATTTTGAACAAAAGTTGATCTATTGTCATCTACAATACTCTTTACTGACTTAAGTCCTTCGACCTCAGTTAATTTGATGTGTCCATTGTTGTAAAAGTTCTCGTATGACTCAAACTGTGGTGGTTTTAACTGTTCATCTCTACGATATGGCAAAAACAGTTGTATAATACTTTGATAGTACTTTTCTGGCGATGTCTCGACTGAAAATCTAGGATATCGTATGACAGCTGCAGATGTTCTTGTGCGTTTCCGTATGTATCCCATATCCTTGCAAAGTTTAAAGGTTGTTTCTTCATTAATTTTCTTTGGAATCTGAGACTTAGCTAAAACAATGTATTCTGAAACGAATGATGCCAAACACATTTTTTCAAACAATTCATTTACAGGTCGTTCTTTATACCTGTCAACTACACTTGTCATCCATGCTGACTCATCGTCGTCCTCATCTATGTTTTCATCATCCAAATTTTTCTTCGAGTTGCCAGGTTGATTTTTCTTTTCAAGTTCCTTCAATGGAATACTCATTCTACATGGGTTCTCCCCCACTGGAATGAATTCAACTTTCCTAGAGCATTCTTTCAGCCTTAAACCTGTTACTCTGAAAACAGCTTCTTGTGCACTTATTTCTCTATGATGCAAATATGCTGTTCCAATTTTTCTCATTGTTTGCTGTGCATTTAGATTTCCCTCTTCTGCTTCAACTCTAGTTTGCTGAAGTAACAAGCCAAGTTCACGTTCAGTTTTGCTTATGTAACTAATGATGTAAACAACACAGGAGTATGCATCTAAAACAAACTGAATATCCATATTGGCATTCCAGCATCTTAAAAGAGCCGCATTATACTGGTTTGTATAAATTTCATTAGCTTCTCTTTTCAGTACTACGGTGTTACTATTACTCACTAGACTGAAACACTTTTGAAAATCGTCCTGCGAAATTCCTGCTTTCTGAAATAATTCATTTGTAGTCAAATTCTCTGTTTCATTGTTCAGTATAAGATTCCAAAGAGAGGCCAATGTTTCTTTTGCCGTATTTTCATTTGTGTTATCCACTTCTTCACTGGCATCAAGTTCGGTTGGTCTAGATATAAAGGTTCTGTTGGATGGAGGTCTGGGGAAATTGAAACGACAAACCGTTCCCTTTTTCTTGCAGGTTTTTGAATGCTTTTTGCTATGTTGATGTACACTTTTGACTATTTCATGTAACTCTGGGTCATCATTTTGATCTGGAATTTTGCAAGTGACATATTTATCAATGAACTTGACTACATCCCCATCATCGTCTTCATCAAATTTTGGAGCATCTTCGATCCAAAACAAGCAATGAGTATGTGGAGATCCTCTCTGTTGAAATTCAACTCTATAAAAATAATCCTTAACTCTGCCAATTGGTTCAGCATCTGATAAAACGACCCCTTTCAAAAATGTATGAAACCTATGTTCAAACATTCTAGCCATAGTCACTGGGTTACTACAAAGAACTTTGCATTTTTCATTCCAGTCTAAATCCTTCTCTTTCCTTGGATCTCCCTGTTGTTTAAGGATACTTTCAACAATTTCTGGCCACCTAAAATCTGCTGCTGAAAATGAACAAAAAAATGTAGAAATTCCTAATTGCCGTATCATTGCAAAAATGTCCTTTTGAGTACCTTGCCTGTATGGAGGAGTACCTCTTACAGGTCTCAGGTATTTTATAGCTTCGTCTTTTTTAAACAACTCTTTCAGAACTTGTTTGTTGCATAACATCTTGCTTGTTACTTTTTTGCCGTCAACTGAATATGGTGACTCCTTTCTAAGTGATATTTGCACATTTGAAATTACCCTATCTAATTCTGACAAGTATTGGCAAAAGAATATATAAGACGTGTCCCTTGCAAATCTATTTTCCACACTCAGCAGTCGGAGGTTAAAGTATCTTAATAAAGATAACTTTTCTTGTCTTTCTTCATCTAACGTATTTTTTCCAGAAGGATAATATTCAGGGAATGATTTTGCTTCCACGCCCTCTTCCTGCAGTACACTTATAGGGTTATTTCCTTCTGCTGGTGAAATATTGAAGACACGGTCAAAGTACAAATCAAGCGCCTCTTGTCCTATATCTGCCGGTTGAAGACATGTATCTAACTGAATACCTCGTAATCCATCATCCAGAAAAGTATCATCATTTGTAACCTCTTCAGTTCTATGAACATTTTCTTCTGTATTCTCATTTTCAAGTTCATTTTGTCTAGAAGATTCATCATTTCCTATCACAACATCTTCATTTGACTCGGGTATTGGATTCGACCAATTGTTACTGATAATTATGTCAGAGTACCATTTATTCTCCTTCTTCAGAAACAACAATGCTTCTTCCAAGTGTTTTGTATTAACAAACTTGTATTCTTCATATCCTTTATAGCTAAGTTTTCTTTTTAATTTAACTCGAAGCATTAGATTTTCATCATCACACCTTGGCAAGGTAGATACCACTTTGTTAAGATCGGAAGGTACACAAATAACGGGCCCATGTACACCCTTTTGTCCTCCTTTGGGTAAACCTAAAACTTTCATAAAAGGTATATTAAGTGCTATTAAGTGTTGTTCCAAGCTATTCAAGCAGTTTAATTCTTTTGGTATTTCCTCCAATTCTAAATCATTCGCAAACGATTCTGCTGGTATATGACCGTTCATTATCTTTCTATGGCATGTATAACATATCCATAAGTCACTCCTACTTGTATTCAAATATGCACAGTTTGTTTCACAATGTTCAGTACATTTATGATAATACTTTTCCGAGATACAGACTTCTGCAGCATATTTTACTTGAAGATTTTTGTTCGCATAAATATCTCTCTTGCATAACTTAACTTGTTTCTCAAAAAAAAGCCTTAAACAACATGAACATACATATTCTGGCCCTTTTACAGTTTCTTTCCTAAACAAATCAATAACCTTGTTAATTTCTGTGTGTTCCTCCTTTTCTTTCTTTCTTCTGCTCAAAGATTGCTGTTTTACCTTCTTTTTGTGATCTTCATCATTTTTATACCTTTGCTTGCTTGCATTTGTCACATTTTGTCTATGCACGTCATCCATTTTATACTTCAGTTTGCTGGCTTTCTTAACGTTTTCTCTGTGTAACTCCTCTGTTTCGTACTTCAGTATGCTGGCTTTCTTTACATTTTCTCTATGTATCTCATCCATTTCATACTTGCGTTTACTGGCTTCCTTCTTTTTTTCTCTGTGTGCTTCATTCATTTCATACTTTTTTTTATCTGTTTCTATCAAGTTGTTTCTGTACTCATAGTCTTCTTGATATTTTTTTTTCATGTTCTTTTTTGTTTGTTGCTGATTACTATTATATCTTTTTCGACTTTGATTTATTTTTCTCTCTCTAAATTCCGAACAAGATCGATATTTCTCTTTTTCCTTTTCAGACTTCTCTTGTTTCTTAAATTCTACTGATGTCACAACCTCATAGTGATTGCTCGTATTAATCAGGTAAATTGCCTGGTCATTCACCTGATTACTACTACACACTTGACATGAGGAATACTTGATCCATGATCCTTCATAGTAAGTGTAAATATCTGTTTTCAATAAATCTGCAGCAGCAATTATTTCCAATTCAGTTCCCCATGCATTATTTTCAGTCATTTTTGTACTTGCTATGTGATCTTCTACAGTTTCTGAGCTCAGAAAGGTATTAAACCTACCAGCATTTACCAAACTATGATTTACTACAGCTTCTCTTACTTTCTGGAAGTGATTTTGTCTTTGCGAGACTGCATAGGAAATTGCTCGAAACAAACAATTACCATCACCAACAATGTTTTTCGTCTCCTTTGGGGGTCCCATGTTATTTACTGAAGGTGCACCACACTTGCCTGAGATTTGCTTTGAAGAAATGTTCAAAATTCTGCAGAGTTTTTTCCTAGAAGCAGAATCTAATGGCTTAAAATCATTTTTGTTTGGCAATTCTTGGGCTAACAATTCAACATCACTGTCAATATCTGGTAAACTGTCTAATGTTGTATCAACTAATTCGATATCAGGATGCTCAGTATGAATGTTGTGATCAGTCACATCTTCTAAACTGAAATCATAATCTTGTGCATTCTCATTTAGTTGGACTCTATCCAAACTCACATTTGCCTCTGGAATTGCAATACTTACACCTGTTACATCAAATTCTGCATGTGGATCTCCTAGTACAAACTTAAAGAAGTGCTGATAAATAGCATCAATATTTGGAAGCTCTAGGACTATGCTACTACCATTTCCATCTACAAATCCTGACCTATTCCTAGCATGGGAATCAAACAAATAGAATTTCTGATTCTGTTTTATTATACTGCATGTGCTACTTCGAGCAGTTACAAAACATCCGTCAGTATCAATCAAAGCTTCCTGAATGGCCTGATCTAAAGGCAACGCACCAATCGCTTCAAAATTCACTTCACCTATTATTGCCCCTATAGGTTCTTTTCTGTTGCACTGAACTAAAGTATTGGATAGTTCTAACAATTCAGGCAGATCTGTGACAAGAAGATGATCATTGTTGCCATGTATCCATGTATACATCTCATTTCCCTCAATCAATATCCTGTCTACATATGATTGGTCCCAGTCATGGACTGGTTTCAGCTTACTGTGAACAACAGCTGTCAGAGAATTACTTACACACTGTTTTCCAATGTTATTACCAAATAGGGCACTTCCTTGATGAAAACTACCCTGAATGAAAAAAGGATCTGCTACAGAATTACTATTTGACAAACTGTGGTTAGCAGTGAACACAAGTGTATCAAACTTCGTACTTGGTGTCTTGTCTGAATTACTCAATGACGTTACAGGACTTCTGTTACTCAATGACTTGATTTCTTTTCTAAAAGCAGTATCTAATGGCATCAAATCGTAATTGTTTGGCAATTCTTGGGCTAAAAATTCAACATCCCTGTCAATATCTGGTACACTCTCTACTGTTGTATCAACTAAATCGATATCAGGATGCACAGTCTGAATGTTGGGATCAGCCACATCTTCCAAACTGAAATCATAATCTTGTGCACTCTCATTCAATTGGACTCTATCCACACTAATATTTGCTCCTGTAATCGCAATATTTATACCTGTTACATCAAATTCTGCATGTTTGATCTCCTAGTACAAAATTAAAGAAGTGATGATAAATAGCATCAATATTTGGAAGCTCTAAAACTATGCTTCTACCATTTCCATCTACAAATCCCGACCTATTCCTAGCATGGGAATCAAACAAATAGAATTTCTCATTCTGTTTAATTATAATGCATGTGCTACTTTGAGCAGTTACAAAGCATCCGTCAGTATCAATCAAAGCTTCCTGAATGGCCTGATCTAAAGGCAACGCAAAGATCGCTTCAAAATTCACTTCACCTATTATTGCCCCTATAGACTCTTTTCTGTTGCACTGAACTAAAGTATTGGATACTTCTAACATTTCAGGCAGATCTGTTACAAGAAGATGATCATTGTTGCCATGTATCCATGTATACATCTCATTTCCCTCAATCAATATCCTGTCTACATATGATTGGTCCCAGTCATGGACTGGTTTCAGCTTACTGTGAACAACAGCTGTCAGGGAATTACTTACACACTGTTTTCCAATGTTATTACCAAATAATGCACTTCCTTGATGAAAACTACCCTGAATGAAAAAAGGATCTGCTACAGAATTAATATCTGCCAAACTGTGGTTAGCAGTGAACACATGTGTATCAAGCTTCGTACTTGTTGTCTTGTCTGAATTACTCGACTTGAGATTTTTTCTAGAAGCAGTATCTAATGGCTTAAAATCATAACTGTTTGGCAATTCTTGAGCTAACATTTCAGCATCACTTTCAATATCTGGTAAACTGTCTAATGTTGTATCTAATGTTGCCTCAACTAACTCGATATCAGGATGCTCAGTATGAATGTTATGTGACTTTACAGAACTTGTTTTCCTCAATGACTTCACTGTCCTTTTGTTACTGGAAGGCCTAATTGCCAAATCTGACTTTGAGAAATCCATATCTGAACCTGACGCTGGGTAATCCATATTTGAATCCGACTTGAGGAAATCTGTATTGGAATCTGACTTTGGGGAATCAATATTGAAATCTGGCTTGTAAGGATACATATTTGCGTCTGACTGGAGGTAATCCATATCTAAATCTAACTTGTGGGAATCCATATTTGAATCTGATTCTAGGGCATCCACATTTAAATTCAACTTTGTTTCCACATTCAAATTTGGCATGAAATCCACTTCAATCCTAATTGCATCAAATTTATCCGTGTTTATATCCGACTGTGTTTCCATGTTTGTACCTAGCTTTATATCCACTTTAATCCCATTTCCATCCGAGTTATTCATATCTATCCTATTTTCATGGTTTTCATTCAAATTATCCATATCAATCTTGTTTTCATCCAAACTATCCATATCAATCCTGTTTTCATCCAAACTATCCATACCAATCTTATTTTCACGGTTTTCATTCAAGTTATCCAGATAAATCCTGTTTTCATCCAACCTATCCATACCTATCCTATTTTCACGGTTTTCATTCAAATTATCCATATCAATCTTGTTGTCATCCAAATTATCCATATCAATCCTATTTTCACGGTTTTCATTCAAATTATCCATATCAATCTTGTTTTCATCCAAACTATCCATACCATCCAACCCTTCATTCTTTTTACTTACCATATCAATCCTGTTTTCCATATTAACTTTATCAATTCCACTCTCTGTTTCCAGAATGTCAACATTTCTTTTTCTGTCCAGTTCATCAGTGGTGCTCTCATTGTTTTCCCTCGAGTTGTTCATCTGTTTATTTGCTCTTTTGCTTCTCATCCTTTCTTTATTTTCTTTTGCAACTGTTGCTTTGCTTTTCTTGCCTTTTCGTGGCATGGCCTGAAAAGAAAAAAAAAAGAATACATAACTATTCTGTTTAATATCCTAAAGTAATAAATTTAGATTATCAATAAACAACTTCTGTAATCAATATTGGAATCTTTTTGTTATATTTATAAGCAAAAGCTGTTGTCAACGATACTGTTAAACCGTGCCATTTGACAAATTCTAGTTTTATTTAAATCCTCCTCTTCGTTTTCAAGAACCATCGATTTCAGATGGGCACCAAGAACACAAACTGTGTTAAAGACCATCTTCTGATCTTTCAGGTACTGTTGATTCATTTTTATTAGTGGGATACCAATTTTCGTGGAATTCGTGGGTCACAGCAAACCACGAATTTAAGAATTCAACGAAGAATAATCACAACACTCGAGTTTTTGTGTAAGGAATGAATGAATCATGAACACAGAACAGCCTTATTTCATTGTTGATCGATGATTTACTTTACGTTTCAAGGTGTGTTTGTTGCTGGGGTTTGTTGTTACTAAGTACTTGCCTTAGAAATAAAGATTTTAAGGAAAACGTTGTTGAATAGTAAAAAAAACTCTTGTACTTAGATTTTCTTGTATCGAGAAATGTGTATTTGAATGCGGCCGTTTATTTCCGGTTTTGTTTTGCAATTCTAGTATACTGTTGATTTACGACAAACATGGCAACATAACACGTGTTTTCGCAAATAAAATTTAAAAAAATATTTTTATTACATTTATTCATATCTTCAACTTAAATAAATTAAAGATGTTAAAAAAAAATGTTTTGTAAATTACCGTGACATAATCTGATTAATTGTTGATTACTAGTATCCGAGACAATCGGATTAACGACGAGTACATTGCCCGTAGGTCATTTTGTTTCTGTCAGGAGATTATGAATTTCAATTTCACATTTTTTACTATAACAACATATTTATCTGTCATTTTAAATGAATAATGTCACGCGTTTTTCAAATAATATTTCAAGAACTTGTCGTTTAAGCATTTTTTTTCCTTTATTCTGGACAAAAACGACATTTTTTCGAAATAAAATTTTACTAGACAAAATGTGAATAAAGGGAGCTGGGAGGACACAAATTGCTTTTCAAATAATATTTCAATAAATTGTCGTTTAAGCATATATTTTTTTATTCTGGACAAAAACGACATATTTTCAAAATAAAATTTTACTAGACAAAATGCTAATAAAGGGAGCTGGGAGGACACAAATTGCTTTTCAAATAATATTTCAATAAATTGTCGTTTAAGCATATTTTTTTTTTTATTCTGGACAAAAACGACATTTTTTCGAAATCAAATTTTACTAGACAAAATGCTAATAAAGGGAGCTGGGAAGACACAAATTGCTTTTCAAATAATATTTCGATCAAAGGGCTTTAAATACCTTATCAAATTCCGACAAGAAAATTATAAATAGTAAAACAAACAAATAATTAGTAACCTTTGTCCACGCATGCAATCGAAGTTTGGAATGAACACTTTAATCTAGAATTACGAAGCTGGGATTTTGACAATTTAAAACATTTAGAACGAATTTTAAACTTTTTTTTTATAACAGCAATCCAGGAATTTACGTATCTTAAACTTATTTTTTTTATTTTTGAAACAGTGATCCACGAAATTTACGTATCCCACGAAATGTCTTTTTTCCTCTATCCACGAAAATTGATACCCACGAATTTAAATGAATCCACAGTATATGATTCAATCTGTCAAATGGTTTCTGAGAAAAGGCTGTGGGTATGAAATCTGCAGCATGTTTTTTAATCTTTTAAAGATTTAATTGAATTATTTAGGTAAACTGTAACAATGTCAGCTGCAAGAGAACAATTACTGGTATCCTTTTAATTAATAAATTTCTGAATAAACTTAATTATACTTACTTCAATGTATAGTCTGTTTCTGTGTGCAGATGTTTATATTATCTCAGCAATTCTGTACTCTTTAACTACACTTGAATATTCTATAAGATAAAATTAATATAATTAAGAATAAATATTTTATAAAAAGAATCTTCAGTATTTAATAACACCTAAAATGAAAAAGAAACTTGATACAAAGAAAAGCAAGAAGTCACAGTAAAAGTTCATACAATGAAAGGACAAGGCAACACCAGGAAAACAGACGAGGAAATGAAAAGAATCATGAAACACAAACAGTGAAAACACTGAAAAATATAAATACTGCGACCTGTGGGTTACAAAAGTCTACCAAACGAACATTGATAATGGGGTTCAACTATCAGAAGAACCCAGTTGTCAACAGAACATCAGAAATCTTTCAGTTTTCCATTTAGACCATTTGAAATTAATTCACTGACTGCAAATGGTGTCAAAAATACAAACCAGAGGCTCCAAAGGAGACTGTAATCGCTCACCTGGTTTTACCAGTGACCTCAATGTTTAAAAACCCTCTTTTTTGACAGGATACAGTTCACATTTGGACCCATGTTAATGCTTTGGCGATTCAAAGAAAATATATTTTAGTACATTGTTATGTTGGCCATTTCTAATAAAAGTGGTTGACATTTTTACATCTTAAAGGGAACTGCTTAAGGGATCATCCATGTCTAGACCTAATTTGCATAATCGACAAAACTTTACTAAAGTATAATTTTTTCAGAAAAACTCATAATAATGTTAATTAACGCTTTGCCATAAGGCTAAGTTCAAATTTGAGTCAATTTTTTATGAAGAATGAAGCCATTTTGGCCATTTTAAGAAATTTCTATTTTTAGTAACGGTGGCCATCTTGTATGGAAGGCAAGCTATCAGACACTGAAACCAATTTGGGCAATAGTGAAATTTTGTCAAATGACAACATGCCTCAATAGTACATGTCCTTGTCGTTTCAAGTTTTATGATATATCACAACCTAAAGTTTACATTAATTTCTATGTTTAATAATGGCGGCCATCGTAGTTTTAAATAAGAACATTTTTACGTGTGTTTGACTGAATTTTCTAATTTTTAGTAACAGTGGTCATATTTGATAAAAATAGCATTACTGGAATGCAAAATTATCAAAAACAGTACTTGCAGTTTCACATTGTTTTAATTCTAAGGGTATGTCACAAGCCTATGTTTGCATTTAGTTCTATTTTTAGTAACATTGACCATCTATTGGACATCATTTTGAAAAAGGACCACCCAAGGACTATTACAGCAAGGTTTGGTCCTGATTGGTATAGAAGTTTCAAACAAGAAGATATTTAAGTGATTTTTGGCTGGATTTTCTATTTTCAGTAACAGCAGCCATGTTGGTTAGTGGCTGGGGTCATTGAACATAAGTTTGAAAGAGGACCACTCAAGGACCATTTCACCAAAGTTTAATCCCAATTGGCCCAGTAGTTTCAGAGGAGAAGATGTTTAAATGATTTGTTGCTGATTTTTTCTATTTAGTAACGACAACTATCTTGGTTGGCTGGTGGGGTCATTGGACCCAATTCTGAAAATTGATGGATAACAGATGCAAAGTGATGGCAAAAGCTCACCCTGACATTCAGTGCCAATTGATCTGAAATATGGACCTTACTGTATGTCTGTAAAATGAAGTATCACTTACCAGGCTGTACAGTCAGAAACGATTCCAATATTTGCTGATCTTCAAATTATAACGTTAATATTCTTTGGTTTTAAATTCTTAGATATTACTGCAAATAAAAAAAATATATGTAGTTAGATAAGTTATATATTCCTTTATCAGCATTTGATCCCTTGAGTATTCAGAAAATACTCTACTGGAAATTTACCATCGAATGTAAAACACTAGTGGAAATATTCTGCTGGAATCATATCACTTTTACAGTGAATGAGTGCATGTAGTTCAGCTATATCATGGCGAGAACAAGACTACTGTGAAATGCAAGCTTTCATGTCTGCTTTGTACTAGACCAACATGCTGGGTTGGATTTTTATCATTTTTATCATGCTAGCACATTAGAGCAACTGTCCGCAGTTAGACATGTCACCCCACTCTGACAAAATATTCCGACTCCGAGCTGAGTCTCCATATTGCTGCGTCCTTAGCGGAGAAACAGCAAGTACCAATTTTAATAAACGGCTTTGATTAAAATCAGGCGCCGAAGTGACTATAATTCACAATATCACAGTACATTTTTTTAATTTGTTTTTCAACAATGCACATAAATGCCAGTTACATTTCATAATAAAAACTTCACCAGCTTTCTTTTTTCTAAATAATTTTATTTAATCAATCTAGACTTCACACTGTCAACCCTGCTATTTTGCTGTATTCTAGAGCAACGTCGGTAGTTTTCATCCACTTAATGGTTTTGTCTAATATGGTGTCAAATGTGAATGAAACTTTATTCATTTCTTTGGTATTCATTATCTACCTGTAGCCATAAATTTGCTCTTAGGTTAAAAAGTTTGAATATTTCCCACAAAAAATTAGGAATGATTTGAAAAAAAATGGATGATGGGTCAGCGGTTTTGTCCCCTTTCGGCTAATTTTGTCCACTTCAAATGAACTACCAAACAGTTAAATATAAATGATCTAGTGGATTTTTTTTTTCAAAGATAATTTTTAAATATCTATTTATTTATTAAATAATTGTTATTTTTATTGTATGTACTTTGTGCATTTATAGAACAAAACAATGATGCCCTCTATCACAGCTGATCTTATGAATGATCAGTTCAACATTGACATTCATTATATTGCACTCGAAATAAACTTCGACACTGTACATGCCAAAACATCTGATTTCCGCAGTACATATGGACCTAGTCATATGGATTTAATAAAAATCTGCTCGCCTAATGGCAGCATTATACGACCGCGCTATGTCATACACTTGTTTTTGCTAAAACTAAAGTTTTTCTCTAAGCCGCTTTCAATATAAAAGCCTCTTGTTTTTTTTTTTTAAATAACTCAAAGTCCTTGTAATTAATTGTAATCACTTTCTTATAATCTTTCATACCTTTGTATAGAAATAATACAAGACTGGTTTTTAAGTATTTCTGATTTTGGCCCTGTTTCTCCCTTTTGGGCCCTTTTCCTTTTCACAACTGGACCCAATGTGCTTTTTATTAATATAATTTATTTCTACTCTCAATAACCTTTCCATAGATATATTACAACCCTATTTTTAATCAAGTTTAATTTTTCATCCCTTTTGGGCCCCTATTCTAATAATGGGTGGGGCCAGGACCCCCAAAATCAAACTTTGTCTGTATTTTGGGCATAGTAACATTGTAACAAAATATGAAAAGAATCAATCAAGGGAAACTAAAATCAGAGCCTGGAAACTAACAGTTTACATTTTGGCCCCTTTTTCAAAAATGGGTGGGGTCAGGACCCCCAAAATCGAACTTCGTATTCATTTTGTCCATAGTAATTTTGTGTCAAAATATGAAAAGAATCGGTCAAGGGAAACTAAAATTAGAGCCCGGAAACTAAATGTTAACAGACGACGAGACCAATTCCATAATATGACCACATTTATGTGCGGTCATAAAAAAAAACTGATCAGTCTACATGCGTAACATTAACTACTAACAAATTAGGAGACATATTTTAATATTTGCCTGCATGAATCATAGTTTTGTTGCAAATTCAGTTTACTGGACTAAGGAAAGGTTGAAGGCAAGTGAAAATAATATAGAACACAAATATATTTATTTAAGCTACCTAAGAACACGTGTTCGTGTTTACCTTTAAGGTTAACATGTCCTTTTATTTACTAATATAAGCTATATGATTAGCTAACATTGGCATTTAACTCTAAGGTTAAAGTTTCTTTACGTGCTTCACGAAGTCCGCTTTTTGCGGGAAATACTATACCTTCTTAATATCATTCGACGCTCGGCCTCCAGTGCAGCTAACCCCCCCCCCCACCCACCCCGGGTGTAATTTGTAATATGTTCAATAAAGTAATTTGCAACTATTATTAATAAGCATATTTATAATTATATTCATATTGTAATATATATATTATTTGTCGTTGTAGATAGAGTACTTTTCAACTGTTGCAGCAGCCAGTGCAGATTCATGTGTGATCTTTATATAGGGACTTAAATGTCAAGTGTATTCATTTAATAAATTGTTAGCTGCACGTCTGGCGAGCTGATCCCAAAAATTATTTGGTGTTTGTGTCTTTATGATAAGTGATGATGTTAAATACATAAATAATTTATGCTCGGTTGAGGAACGAATAAGAGCATAAGTAAATATTATTTAGATAAGCATAGAAAGAGAGTAGAGCAACGTCTGTAGTTTTCGTCCACTAATGGTTTTGGTCTAATATGACGTCATAGGTGAATAAAACTTAATTCATTCTTTTGGTATTCATTATCTACCTACAGCAAGAAATTTGCTCCTTGGTTGAAAATTGTGATGGCGACCATAAATTTTCCTAAATGATGATATCAATTTATGCTTCCTGTAACCCTATTTAAGCAGCCTATTTGACAATAGTAGCCCTCCCCCATAGTAATTGTCATTTTAAGTCTTACAAAATGTATGATACTCTGTATGTCGTGTCGTACATTTTAACTTGAAATTTACATTAATTTCTATTTTAGGTAATGGTGGCCATCTTGGTTGTCAGGCAGTGTCATCGGACATCATTCTAAAAGACAACCATTCTAGGACTCTTCTATTTAAGCTTGGTCTTAATTGGCAGAATAGTTTCAAACAAGAAGATTTTTAAGAAATTTCTTTTTTTAGTAACTGGCCATTTTTTTTAGAAAAATATTATTACTGGAATGATAAAATTACCAAATGACAACACATCTCAACAGTGTCTCATGATATGTCATACCCATATGTTTACTTCAGTTCTATTTTTAGTAATAGCAGTCATCTTACTTGGCCAGTAGGGTCATCAGATAATTCTGAAAGAGGACCATCCAAGGACTCTTCCAGGAAAGTTTGGTCCAAATTAAATATTTGGCCAATAATTTCAGACAAGAAGACATTTAAGTAGTTCACAGTAGCCAAGAATAAAGCTGAATTTACACAAGTGAAACAACTTTAAAACTGAAACCAATTTGGGCAATAGCGAAATTTTGTCAAAAGACAACATGCCCCAATAGTACATGTACATTTGTACTTGTCATTTCGAGTTTAAGATATGTCACAAGCTGAAGTTTGCATTAATTCTATTTTTAGTAATGGCAGCCATCGTAGTTTCAGACAAGAACGTGTTTAAGTGTTTTTGCTGAATTTTTTATTTTCAGTAACAGTGGCTATATCTACATATTAAAATCACCAAATGACTACACATTGTTTCAAGTCTAAGGGAATGTCACACCTCTATGTTTGCATTTTATATTTTTAGTAACAGTGACATCTTGGTTGGAGGGTAGGTTCATTGGACATAATTTTGAAAGACCACCCCAGGGCTCTTCCAGCAAATTTGGTCCTGATTGGTATATTGGTTTCAAACAAGAAGATTTTTAAGTGATTGTTTGATGGAAGTTCCATTTTTAGTAATGGCAGCCATGTTGGTTAGTGGCTGGGGTCATTAGACAAAAGTTTGAAAGAAGACCACCCAAGGACCATTTCACCAAAGTTTGATCCCAACTGGCCCCATTGTGTCATAGGATAAGATTTTTAAGTGATGTATTGATGAATTATCTATTTAGTAATGAGAACTATCTAGGTTGGCTGCTGGTGTCTATGGATCCAGTTCTGAAAACTGATTGATAACAGATGCAAAGTGATGGCAAAAGCTCACGCTGACATTCAGTGCCATGTCATCTGAAATATGGACCTTACATGTATGTCTGTAAAATGAAGTATTACTTACATGTACCAAACTGTACAGTCAGAAACAAGTCCAATATCTGTTGATCTTCAAATTGTATAAGGTTAATATTCTTTGGTTTTAAATTTCTACCCAGTACTGCTGCAAAAAAAAACATATATATGTAGTTAGAAAAGTTACATTTATGATGTTCCTTTTTCAGCATTTGATCCCTTGAGAGATTACCATTGATAAAGGTATAAATAAAGATGCATTGTTTTTAAATTTTGTGAAGAATCATTTGGAAACCATTTATAACCCTTGATTTTTGTATAAAAAACTTTTTCACTCAAAATCCTTGTCATATTTACCAAAATCAATAGGTGTCTGTAAAAACATAGCAGCAATGGCATAAAAACACTCTGATTACAAGAAATTTAATATTCCCTTTATAAACTAGAGTTATCTCTCTTGGAATATATATGAGTTACAAATAATCCATGGTGGTAGGAGCAAATTTGGATTTCCAATTGTCCCAAAATTACAAACTTAGTAGAGCAGCTATCCTAGCGACATTCATACAAAGAGAGTTTTCAATCGACCAAATGATAAAAAAAAAATGTATCTGAAAGGACCATTCTGATATTTCATATTGTAATGGGAATCCGAAGGAATTTCATAATCGAGTACCGTGTTCTTGCAAATAACTAATTAATAATTATAATAGGAATGTGTCGTTGTTCAACAAATTTTAGAAGATTGCTGTTTTTTTAATCAGCCATTACTTTTTAGAGTAATTCAGGGCAACTGAACAGGCTTATTGATTTTCGTGTATTTAATAGGCAATAAGTAATATTTTTCTGCATTCTTAATAATCAGAATACATCCTTTGTAAAAAAGTGTGGGAAGATTGCAGTTTTGTTTTCCAGGGAAATACATGTAAGAACGACTTTTCAGTCATTACCTTTTACGGGCATTTAGTGATAGCCACATATCTTTATTGATTTTCGTTTATTTAATAAGCTATAAGTAATATTTTTCTGCATTCTTAATAATTGGAATATATCCTTTTTAAAAAAGTGTGGGAAGATTGCGGTTTTGTTTTCCAGGGAAATACATGTAGGAACGACTTTTCAGTCATTACCTTTTACAGGCATTTAGTGATAGCCACATATCTTTATTGATTTTCGTGTATTTAATAAGCAATAAGTCATATTTTTCTTCATTCTTAATTAATATGTTTAATAGTATATAATGTAATAATTTTAGATATTACATGAAATACTGGTCTTAAGATATGAAATGTCTGTTTTGTTTGGTCTCATACAGAATATTGCAAAAGTGAAAGTAGAGCAACAGTCACTGTGACTACCTGCAAGCTGGTTGCTAACCGATTAATTGAAAACTGATTTTTTAGCTCGAGCGATTACTTTCAAGTGATTTTCGTTTATAATTGATGATCGGCACATTACAAACAGACGTCTAAAGAATATCTTGTAAAGTAAAAGGTCAATTGGTCAATGGCTTCTGACAATCAGGTCATATTATTGGAAATTATCTCGTTTAAAAAAGTGTATAATTGTATCTTCTTGTTTTCTGTACATAAATATTTTACTGGAAAATATTATATCTTCTTGTTTTCTGTACATAAATATTTAACTGGTAAATATTTACATTCTCAAGAACAATGTATGCACTAAAACATATATTGATCATCTAACCAGTACATCAAATTCTAGTACATTTATCTCTTTTACATATGTATATTTTGTATTCTGTGAAAATACATGTAAATACACTGGTGGAATGAGTCATGTCTCTGTTGGGTCTCATTTCGGCAGAGACAAACCTTAGGAAAATATTACTGGAAAGGGATGTACAGACATTTTAGAGTACATGTATGTCAAATTTTGTAATGATTGATGAGGAAACAGAAACATGTATTGATGAAATGACCAATATTCCTATGAAATCAAGTTTAGGGCATACATAGCAATACATTTTTTTGTACATGTAGATCTGATTGGATCTAATTGGGCTGATACATGTACATGCTGAAAAGGATAAACATTTAACCTCTGTCGAATACATGTACATACATGTTCCTTTATAATTTAAATTCACCCCTTAAGTACAATATATGTCACGGTGTGTCCAGTGTTGTCGTTAAAAGCCGGCCACCAGCTAAAATTGACGGCTTTTCTCTTTTTATTTCCAGCTACTGCAGAATGTAAAAAATATTTATTAAAGAAAAATAAAAAGATTGCCTTTTATAAATAGTTTTAATAACTGTTGCCATGTTGAAAATATTCTCGTAACTGTTGGAAACCCCTAAAACTTTTTCTAGTATGTACTAGTCTATTCCACGCTTGTGCAGTGTTCTTTCATTCTAGTTCAGTGAAAACGCTTTTTTTGGTGTAGTTGTATACATAAGTTACGTACTGCATGTCACACTGATAAAAACTGGCAATGGTTTTACAAATTTTTTTAAAGTCCTTCAGAGACCGTAATGGTATTCAAGGACGTTAAACGCCTCCTCAGTCAGACGATTTTTTTGGTCCCAAGCCAAAACAAAACAAAGGTTTGTATGAAAGAAACGTTCGCGGAGCAATCTCATTAAAATTATTTAAATAAAAGACCATGAATGTCGATATCAGTAATAATGTTTATAAACTGTTTACTGATAATCGTCAAGGATAGTTAAATAAATACAGGCTATAAACTGTATTTATTTAACTATCCTTGACGATTATCTAACCCTTCTATATAAGTTGTGTCGACATGTTCGAAATCTATACAGTAAACAGTTGGTTTAAACAATGTTTATATTGTATTATCTTATATATATGTACTTCATCTCTCAAGCACGATTTATCTAGTTCAAATGCCAAAAGCATTGAAAAGTGAGATGGAAAAATTGTGTTACTTTTTCAAACACAGAAGTAGCAATGCTGCTATAAGAGCCTGGGGAGAACACTGTTATTTAATCAATCTAGACTTCACAATGTAAACTGTACTATTTTTCTGTATTGTATATCAGTCAGTTTATGTACTATTTTTTGTATTGTATATCAGTCAGTTTAAAGAACTTGCAAAGTTCATGTTTTGATTCAATGTGAAAGTAAAAGAGGGAATTGGAAATACTATATTAGACTTCTTCCAAATTATCCACAACAATTAATATACAGATTTTCATATTACTTGTCCAGGACAGGGTCAGGGACGAGACGTAACTCGAAAGGTTTTCCATTGTTTTCCGGGCATTTAGATTTTAGTGAAGAATTTGAATATTTCACAACCTCGAGTTAATACCTTGTATCGCAACCTTAGAACGAAACTCATTTGAAGTAAAAACTATACATTTGTTAGTGTAAACTCCCTTCCTTTACCATTTGTTTACCTTAAGATATTCGTGTGTCAATACCATTAAACAGGAAGTAAATTCAAAATAATATACAGCTCGCCAACGGTAATATTTCCGGGAAATTGGCTGCAACCATGTTCGACACAAAAATACATTGTTGGTGAACATTAAATTTCAATAATATTGTATATACTAATTACAATTTGTAATGGAAATAAAGTTGAAAATTCAAAATTAGACGAATTGTCTTACCGTTGGAAGGCTCGGGGGTGAAAATCTGGGTTCCCGATACCCCCCTCCCCTTATTCATTTATTGATTTTAGTGAATTTTCATAACTGTTAATATATTTTTCTGTCAATACATAGTTATGTTATATAACGTATAATACATAAATAGAGGGTACTTAAATTTTATAAACATACATGTGTAATAAAGGGCTATTCATATATTGGGGTGATAAAATATCGGGTTATTCATACAATTAATGTCAAATTACCTACCTATTCACATTTTTCTCCTCTTGAAATTGGCACCTATTCAAGCGGCTCAACCCTATATTCTCATATATAAGAGGGGGTAAAGGGTGGGGGGGGTCTGATCACGATTCACGGAAAATAAAAATTGAATATCACGGGTCACAGAAAATAAAAAATGCCCAATCACGGTCATATTTTACGCTTATCACGAATCACGTTGAATAAGACCCCCAAAACACGAGTCACGGAAAATAAAAAATGCCCAATCACGGATCACGAAAAAAACCTTTCCCCCCTTCCCCCCTCATATAAGAAGTTACACCCCCATCCCGGCCGAGGTTAACGGAAAACATTTTGAGATGAACTCGATAGAATTCAGCGTAAATGGTATGACGGGACTCGCACAACAATAAAACAAAGTGACTGAAAATAACATTATCTCTAGAAACAAAAATTTCAACAATTGATAGTTTACAAATCCGGCATATAATTAATACGGATATAGATGTATAAACCCAGTTTATAATCTATCTTCCAACTATTAAAGTCACATTCGTGTTGCATGAAAATACATAAAAACTGAACATTTAACCAAATCATTACCACCCGATTCGCTTTTAATCCTATTAATAATAGATAGTTTCGAACAGAGGCTTTTTGAAACGATAACCATTATAAAACACGATGATAAATATATACATTTTTTCCTATATATATGTAGTGAAGTATACATCCTGATTACATATGTACACGTTATACAAAACTAGATTGCGCTAGCCCCCGCGCAAAGCTCTGCACACAGCAATTTGACGTTGTTGGTGTTTGTGTCTGTAAGACACTTTTGATGCCCCCGCGGGATCTGCACAAACCAAATGCATAAACCATATACGCTTTATACTAAAGAGGATTTTGCGGGAAAATGACTAAGTTCAACAATCTGGAATTCTGTGAAAAATTAATAAAATTCTTATTTATGACCACATGCACATCTACATTATGTGTACACTCATCCTGCAAAGTATTACAGATCTATAAGAAAAACTGTAGGAGGAGTTAGCTGCACAAAATATGTACCCTTACAGAGAATTTTGCGGAAAAATCACTAAGTTCAACAATCTTGAATTCTGCAAAAAATTGATCAAATTCTTATTTATTACCACATGAATATCTACATTATGTGTACAAACATCCTTCAAAGTTTGAAGGATCTAGAAGAAAAACTGTAGGAGGAGTTAGCTGCACAAAGTCTTTACCCTTTATTCGGACGAACGGACGGACGGACAAGGGTAAAACAATATGTCTCCCGACTTTTCGTCGCGGAGGCATAAAAATTCTAAATTCATGTAATGATTACATTCATATTTGCCGGGTGGCGCCAACTTTCAAGTTCATCAATCCATGATTGATTGATTGATTGATTGATTATTGTTTCACGTGCAGTAAACTATATGTCAGCTACATTCAGATGAGAACAAGTGTACAAGCAATAAATCAATATAGGGGCAATGGATGGGCTTATCATTTGACTGCAACTTGGAAAAGGAAGTTATAATGCAGACACTGGCTACGATTACATCGAAAATGTAACTTAGCATTATGCTAAGTTAATCGTCCTCGCGTCATGATTAAATTCCGGAATGAAAATACGGACGGGAGAATGATCGAATGCGGATGTAACTTTAACCTTTTTTCTACAGTTATATTTCTTAAAGTTACATCATATTTTAGAATTGTAACTTGAACTTTATAAGGAATATCGTTTCTTGAGACACCTTCATATAATGAAAGTGATTAATATAATAATCTAATTTTAATAAGTTAACTAAGTTAATATTTAGCAGACAAATGGTAGTCAAATTGACGGAAACAAGTATATTTTAACAATGTATATATAGTTATATATCTCAATGTAATATGTCAAATTGTGATCATGCAGAGTGACATTTTGTATACACCCAGTATGTCGATTTTGGAGCGGTTTTCATTCCTGAACATTTAATATGGTACCACTCCAGGCACTCATCATAAACGTGGGACGGATGTACAAACATGCATGTCGGTACCACAAGTTAGACAATTCTATTCAGCATTATAAGCATTATGCTAAAGTTACATTTTCGATGAAATCGTAGCCAGTGCCAACTTTTAATATATTATCGCCTCTGTTCCACCATATTGTATTGTTCATATGCCTTCAACCCCTCGGGGTATAAATGTGCATTTCTTAAAAAATAAATTATTCCGATTAATTTAGTGGTGAATATAGTCTTTATATGCTTGCTTTCTTATCCTTCAAAAATTGTTTATTATTTGTGGTTCTGTTGTTGGCGAAAACATAGATCTATACGTTGGGACAGGACGCATGATTCTACCCCCCCTTTTTTTCCAACCGCCCCCCCCCCCCCCCTTTTTATTTTACTATTTTTAATTTGTTGTTGCTTATGAATATATTAAACAACAATAGTATGTCGTTTACATATGGTTCCGGTTTACCTTATATCTATATCTATTTCAATATTTTATCTTGCAATTAGTGTATGGCTTATTAGTAAGCCTATGCAATCGTTATGGACGCGAACCTCGACGAAGACACCTTAGACAAATTTCGATTGTATCTGCACTGAATACAGAAATCTCCGACTGACAACGCATATATATATATTGATTTTATCCTGCAACATACAACATTAAAATAATTTATGTAAAGTTTTGTCACAGTAGTTTTAATGAAAAAAGGTTAAAAAGTATTACTACCCGGAAGAGTCCCTGTGTATGTATCGGCGTTGTAAAATATTAATCAGTTGCGAGACATACAAAACCATATCTCTGTGCATAGTTGCACCTACCAATAAATATATTACGTTGTAAAAAATATAGAGGACTCCAGTGAGCGGTTGAGAGGGAAGAAGAAAAATACTTGCAGAAGAACAAAATAAAAAAATAAATCAGAGAATTGCAAATTAATTCGCGAAATAATGTCAGTTCAGCCTCAGTCATTAATGCAATGTCCAAATTCTATTAGTAGTGTTGTCGACGCTTAAAGCCATATTCGTAGAGTATACAAACATAACATAACATTATTTGTACATCGTTTATGTATAGTAAAACTGGGAACAGTATGTTCCTGAGTAAAATCACCAATTACGGGCTTAAAATAGTATATTGTCTTTGCAAGCCAATGATGGTTTTACTAAGCCTGGAACGAAAACATGAAACTTTCGTAAGTTTTATAGTCTCGCCCGTTTAATTCAAAATTTAATATGGAGTTAATGTGTATGTCTTCATATTTTATCATTTTATACAAGATTTTTAAAAAAGTGAATCCAAAATTTCAAATTTTGGTGACGAAATTTTGCGAAAATGGACAACTGGAATTTTACTCCTTCATTAGATATGAATTCAGAGTAAAGTTTTTCCCCGGGATAAACCTTTTTGTAGCATGATTGCTGAAACTGACAAAATGTACTTTAATAGTCTAAATTCACAAATAGTTTTCAAACATACAAATCAAAATCAATATGCATTTCCATTTTTTTTTCTTTTTGTTACAATAAACGCCTTTCTGAAATAGACTTTAAAAACTAACAATTCGAACATGCCACACTGGAAATGTTTCCCGCAAACTTATTTCACGTGGATCCCCGTGCTACCACATTCTTAACTGAAGTATTTAAACCTCGGTCTTGGGTCTCGTCCTTCCATTCACCATTATGTCTCAGGAAAGGAAAGACGCAGCCTCGAGCTCAGGAGAACCTAAACCAAAAAAGCCAAAAATGGTACGTATTGCTTTGATAGTTTTTTCTTTAACGTTTTAAAACCAAAGAATATCATTTTATTATTGTCAAATTAGTTTTAAAAAGGGTCTACCTTTATAAATAGAACTCCAATGCAAAATGACTTGTTCCATTTGGTTCTGAAACAAAGTCTTGTGTGCTTCGGTTAATTTTATGCAGTTTTCCGATATTATAAATTTTCAGTGGAAAAAATGGAGAGGAAATATTCACAATTTAAAAATACGAAATCCAATACCATTGACGGACAACGTAATGTAAGAGAAAAAAGCATAGTTAGACCAGTCTCTTAAAATCTAGCATTATAATACGGACGTCCCGAGTGGACTAAAGTCCCGTC
>JAPWFG010000094.1:0-50000 GCA_028015205.1 Mytilisepta virgata | reverse complement strand
CATCTTCAGTCCCACAAGTGAGTTGAATATGCTGCTGTTTTATGGTAAATTCAAAACAAAATTATGGCAAAGTATGGTAAATTGAACATTTTTTTTGTTGAAATATGAATATGTCTGAACCCAAACAATTTGAGGTAGTTTCATATATATTGTAATGAAATTCAACCAAAAAAAAAAAATTAAATTGAATTTTAGGCCACACCAATTTTAGTTCTTTGGATTTTTTATGGCAAAAAAAAAGGTGCGGGTGAGCGAAATTTTAATTATAATTTTTTTTCTTGCGAAGATTGAATTTACATGCAACACAAATTTTTTTAACTAAAACATTACAAAAAATGGGAACAAATCCATACTTTTTACCAGATTTTAGGAGTGAGCGAACACTTTTTATTTCTAATTTCTTGAAAAATGAAGAATTTAGGGCACGTTTATATAATATATCTTCACATAATTACTTAAATTCAATTTAAAAAAATAGATTAATAAATGCAGGATCCACTAAATTATTTTGTCATCAATTAAATAATTCATTCAGATCAGTGGAATATGTTATATTTTTAGCCCGACTTTCCGAGTTCGACAAATAAACTTTATTTTATAAAATTTATTTATCTAACAAGGAAGGCGGTGCTATAAATGATTTGTAACAGAAATTTACAGATGTGTCTGCCCACATAATTATGGTCTGACCAATCGGATGATTGAAAATAACTGCGTCAACTATGTCAACCATGCAGCGCTCGTGGACCTCGATAGAGTGGGAAGATTTAGTACGCCAGAGTTTATTTCAGTTTTGTTACGCAATACTAACAGGGAACATTTTATCACATTTTTGAAAACGTTTTGACTTTCGCATTTAAAATCTTGAAGAGATCCGATCTGTTGAAAAAAATTCAATTTTTTTCTTCGGAGGGTATTTTTAAATTTTTTTTATGTTGAATTTTTCAAGACTTAATTGAAACATAACTGAACTACATTGGAAATTGTATTGTATTTAATACATACATTGTCATAATTTGTTCTGAATTAAAGTTTCACTTTAGGGTGTTGCCATTCTGTGTTAGAGGCGGAGCTTATATCTATGCATTATCAGATTTAGGTTATTGGATATTGCACGGGTCTGTTTTCAGTTGAAATTACATGAACATATGATGGGTTTATGCATTATATCCTGATTTCGGTTTTTATTGCACAGGTTCTAGTTGATGCTTATTTTCTTGAATATATTCCATAAAATATCAAAGGAAAAATGGAATTCATGTTACAATTTTTGATAAATGCATGTACAAATATGTACTATTCCATAACAGCTGTAATTAATTTAAGAAATTCTATATTTAATTCTCCAAATATAAAGATTTATAATTGTGTCAGTATTATATATTCTAGGGTGTTAAGTATTTAGCTACGGAACCATCAGAACCATTTTTAGAGACATTGAGAAGTAAAGTTCCAAGTTTTGTTGAGTGTGCCTCAGGTGCAGCCGATGCTATACCATTACCAAATAACTCAGTGAAGGTATTAAATTTGATTCATAAACATGCTAAATGAACAAAAACTTATATACACGTACATAATTTTAAAAAAAATTTTATTATTGGTCTAATTTTAAAAATTTCCTTTCGTCTTTCTTTTAATCATATTCAATATCAGCTTCAGGCTGATTACTCGACTAAAGTTATTGTTCCATATCAACAACATTTAGAGTTCTCCTCTCACTCGCGTATTACATTGGTATAATTTTCCAGAGTTGTGGTATCTTTGACCACTCTATACAAAAGTATGTTGCAATTTACCTTTCTTTAAAACATCTTTCCCTTTATCATAAAATTCTTTCATACCAGTTTTGATGCACAATATGTGCACATTTCGTTGATATACGACTCGTCAGTTGTGCTTATGGTCTAAAATGTTGAAAATCAAAACAACAATTGAAAAACAAGCAAAAAATTTGAAGAGCAAATTAAAAAATACCAAAGTTATGTTTACCATCGAGTGTAGCAAAACAATTTGTCATAAAACTTTATAAAATAACTATATAGACTTGTATAGTGATATAAAGCCACACCAAATTGATTTCTAGTTCTTTAAAATTTTTTATAGCAAAAACAGGTGCAAGCAAGCGAAATTTTAATTATTTTTCTTGAGGACTAGTTTTATTCAGCCGAAGATCGAATTTACGTGCAGTGCAAATTTTTGAAACTAAAATATTGTAGGAAATGGAAATAACCTATATTTTATACCAAATTTTTGGAGCAGGTGAACACTTTTTATTCCTAATTTCTTGAAAAATGTAGAATTTGGGGCAATTTTCAGCATTTTTTAAGTGGCAAAAAATGTTTTTTTTTTTAAATTTCCAAAGTCCCAAAATCAGAGTGGCAAAATCCAAAGAACTAAAAATCAATTTGGTCTGGCCCAAGATTTAGTTTTATGTTGATGCTATCTAAATTTTTATGATGCTTGAAGTCACTGTAAGGCAGTTATTCATACGTCAAAAAGTCTCAGTTTACAGGAATATGAAAACAGAACGTAACGTCTTCATTGTTAATATACTCAACAATAAATATAAGGACAATGTTTTGAAAATGAAGTGTTTTTGATACATTTAATATTCCTGCAAATTGAGTGACATATTGAAATTTATTTGGCCGACAGTTTAGATCACCATAAAAGGCCTGTTGTATTTAGCAAAGTTTTATCTGTTTGCTATCCACGGTTTTGTCCAAATTAGTTTACTCACCTGTGGAATAATATACCAATAGAAGATATTAGGTTGTACAGCCAAACAGAAAGTAGTAAAGGGCACATGCTAAAAGAAACCTTTTATGATAAATGCCCGTCTCCACCAATAAAATTTAATTTCGACACACAGATTGACATTTGGCCAATATTTCGTTCGCAATAAAAATATATTATAGAACCATGATCAGCTTAAAAAATACATGTGACATTAATTTCAAACAACTCTTTACAACTCAAATAACTATTCCATTAAAATGGATGAGTGAGAGTAGGAAGGGAAATTTTATAATAGGACATGAGTCCTGGGTCATTTTTAGCGTGTGCCTATCAGATGTACATAAAGTTATCTAAAACGGGTTTGTTGGTGGTGGGGGCATTTTGAAAGCCCCTTTCTCCTATTCCTGACGTGTTTAATCGGTGGGATAAAAATGCATAATATGTTTAACCACTTCCCGGTGATTAAATTTCTACGTGGATATTACCGCCGTTTTTTATACAGTTATTGGAACGATAAACCTGAAGTAGAATCTATATTCCTACCCTTCCACACTCATTTTAGTGGAATAGCCCTTAGTGTTCCTTAACTTCTTTTGATGAGTATATGGTGTGCTACATCATATTTGAATAAAATCAATAATCAATACATTGATTTCAGAATTATTATTAAAGTTGGCGTATTATTTATGTTGACAGTTAATTGTTGCAGCACAGTGTTTTCATTGGTTTGCTAGTCATGAAAGTCTACAAGAAATATATAGAGTTCTTATACCTGGAGGAAGATTTGGTAGGGCCATTAAAATAATTTTTTACATCTAGATTCTCATATTTATATACACATAACATGGATATGGCTAATTAGTGATAATTATTATTCTTTCTGTAAGAAAGTGCCAAAAAAGATTTCTCCTAATTTCACATAGATTTCTGAAAAACTACATGTATATATATCGTTAAAATGTGTATGCGAAAATAGTATGAATGCTGTTTGCTCAAACTACTGTGAGTCGTACACTATTTTCGCATAGTCAATGTTAGACACAACAAGAATGCACCTGTATAATGTCATGCTTAGAATATCCCCACTTGTAATTTAAAGTATCCGTAAACAAGAAGTAGGTGTCTAACAATATCGAAAAGTTCACACACATTACAACTTATCATTGTTAAGCTGCTGACTATTTAGGAAGTCATTCTGTTCATTAGTACTTGAGAAAAGTGTGACGAAAATTTATATGTTCATTCACCATATTGAAAAATTCAAACTATCAGTAAACAGGACATAGGTGTCTGACAGATTAGAAAAGTGCTCACACATTACAATTCATCACTATTAAGCTGCTGGCCAAACATGAAGTCATTTCATTCAGTAGTTTCTGAGAAAAGTGTGACAGAAATATTTGTTTGACGAACAAATGGATGAACGTATGAACTGACAAGGTGAATGCAATATAGCCCCCACTTTTAGGGTGGGGGTATAACATTGTTACATTGAAAGATAATAAGTACATTTGAATCTCTGCCATTGAGAGTGGAATATCTTGAATAAAATGTATAGTGTTTGAGTTCTTCAGTGAAAATTCTGTTGTGCAGTGTTTTAATTACTTAAACTTTTCTAATACTGTCATTGATCCCTAGTTTGTATGAGGGGATGAGTTATACTACATAAGATATTGACTATATAAATCTGAAGTTTTTTTATTACTTGAGTTATCTCCCATTATCACTTTTTATGTCTTTTCAATTTCAAAAATTTGTTTCCTCAATAAGAGGGTTTCCATATCATGTTAATCATACTTAAATGCCCATGGAAATTAATAATCAATTTTACTATCTTCAGTGATGATATGGAACAACAAGGATTGGCGAGTTCCTTGGGTTAAGTCCATAGAGGATGTATTAACACAGTATTATGACGAAGACACACCAAGGGCAGTATCATATAAATGGAAGCAAGTGATTGAAAATTTTCCTGGATTTACCTTAAAAGGTCACCATATGTTACCTGGGATTGACATGAAGGTAATGCATCAAATTATATTTATATAAAAAATGTCAGACTTATTATTTAACAAAAAATAATACATACCTTATATACAATCGAGTAAAAGTGTTTTTTATTCTTTGTACTTGCTTCTTCTCAGGTCAAAACTACCGTTATAAATGATTTAAACATAATTTCTATAACTATATGTCTGACATCTTTATCTTTCATAATCTGCTCAGTGGGGTACATCTGATAATCTTTTACTGAGGCGGTGTGCTAACAAACCATAACAAATTTCAGAAATTTGATACTCCCTAGTAACTAGGGAAATTCTTGGGGCTTGGCCATATAGTTTATTACTTTTCAAACAAATATAGTTTATATTTTATGAAATTTTCCCCTCATAAAAGTGATAGTTCTTCAGTTGATTTGATACTTACCTAATTGCTTGTTTTTCTGTAATGTTTTTTTGTTTTGCACTGGATATAAGATTGTAAAATATTGCAGGTCAACCATTCAAGTTTACATAAAAAAAGTATGTTTACTATGGAATTATAATAAACATTAATTTTGATTATGAAATTATTTTTAATTTTTCAGGGTGATAGAGATTTTGTTGTTGGTCACTTCTCTTCAATTAGTGTTATAGCCAGATTACCAGATGAAGAAAAACAGGAAGCTCTAGCTGAATTCTACAAAGTTTTAGACAACAGTGAACAGACACAAACTTTATCTGAAATACAAATTCCTTTCCATACAGAAATTTATGATGTAGAAAAAACAATTTTATGATGTGTTATGTGTAAAATATTTTTAATACCACTAGAGTCTACTAAAGTCCCATCCATATTCATCTTACAAGTCATTTAAAGCTAGAAAGAATTTTAAATCCAAAAGAACTGCATTGTAACCTGTATATCATACAGCACTTTCATATTGAATTCTGTGTTAAAGTGGTAATTTGGAAAGCCAGCACAATTTTTACATTTCACAGTGAAAGCTACTGTGAATTAGAATAACCTATGGTATATTATGATCCAGAGAAGTTAATATTTGCAAGACATTTCAGATCTTTAGGCAAGGTCAGTAGTTTTTTCAAACTTTCATGAAGTACATTTTACAAGATATCGAGAGTATGCCTGATTGTTTGAGGAAACAGTCAGTCTTCTTATACATATTAAATTTGTCATTGGTTTAATAGCACCTAGGGATGTGATCGCACTTAAGGAATCTTTTTTTAAAAGTTGCAAAACAGAAATTAACAATTTTGCCATCTTTCCAGCATTACCAGTTGTGCACTTTTTCCCACTTTAATCTGTTACTTGATGAAATTAAGAAAACATCCATTAGATTTTAATCGGGCCAAGAAAATAATTTTCAAAAATGAGGGATGGAATATTATCTGGAATCAACTACATTGTAGTAATATGTTGTGACAAAATGTACACAATTTACAGGCACAACAAGAAAAAGGTTTGTTCATGTAGTGAAAAAATTCCAAGATCACTTTTGTGCCATTCCCTCAATCCCCGGCCTCAATCCCACACATAAAAACCTATTAGACTATATCATTTAAACAGTACTTAACTAGTCAGATTTTCATCGTATGTGATTCAAGTCCTAATTAACAATGTATTAAGGTAATGATATACATTGTGACATGATAATTAATAAATGTATTTAAAAATAATAAAATTCTTTGTTGTCAACTTGTAATGGCATTAAATAGTCTTCTATGGGAAGACAGAAAAGTCTGTTATCTGCCAGAAGATCTGTACATTCTGCATAGGCCCCATGTTAAATTTTCTGTTCATATAGGATATTGATTGTTAATTTGGATGTCAGAAAAGTTCCATATTAATTGAAAACATGTAAATATACATGTATTGCAGTTGTTTGTAACTAGGTCAGTTGAATAAATAGGAAATACTTAATATGATCTGTAATATGTGGTATTCAGAAAAATAAGTCCTTCTGGCTCTTTAATAAACACCTGAACCTTAAATTACAAAGTACTTATGATATGGTGCAAGTGAATTACAGTCGAACTTTTGTAGCATGATTTCCAATTGCTAGAACAAAACCAATGGTTCAATCCATTATGAAAGTCCCATCAATTATGGTTTCCATTTACTTTCATTATAAAAGACCCTCAATTTCATGAAAGGATGAACAAAATTTCGGCCCCAACGATGATAAAATTATCCTGATGATTGAATTTTTGATCGACAACATATTTGTTCAATTTGATGGACGTTTTCCAACAGACAATTGGCATTCCTATGGGTACTAATTGTGCGCCACTACTGGCCGACTTGTTCCTTTACTCATATGAGGCAGACTTCCTTGACGGGCTTCTTAAGGAAAACAGCAGACGTTAGCCCGTACCTTTAATTTCAGCTTCCGCTACATAGATGGTGTTTTATCACTCAACAATTCACGTTTTGGGAATTTCTTACATCTCATCTATCCCAATGAGCTCAAAATTAAGGATATCACAGACACTGCCAAGTCTGCATCTTTCTTATCTTGACCTCACCTCGAAATCGACAGAGGAAGGTTGAATACAAAACTTTACGACAAACGGGATGACTTTGACTTTCAAATCGTCAACTTCCCATTTTTGAGCGGCAATATTCCAGAAGCGCCGGCGTATGGAGTATATATTTCACAACACATACGTTATTCCAGAGCTTGTGACATATACATTGACTTCCTGGACAGAGCCCGGCTCCTGACAGAAAAGTTGCTCAGACAGGGGTACGTTGCACCTAAGCTGAAGTCATCCTTATTAAAGTTTTATGGGCGTCATCATGACTTGGTTGACAGGTATGAAAAAACCGTTTCCCAAATGAAAATGGACCTCTTCCATTGATAGTATCCCTTCCTCATACCGGATTTGACATGGGCAGAATGGCGGGTGTCCTGCAGGAAGCAGAGACTGCTTACTCTTCCTGAGCACCTGAGTCTACCGCAGTTTTTTTGGTGGGGTCCATGGTGTTCATATGTTTTTAGTTTTTAATTGTAGTGCATGTATTGTTTTGGTCTTGTCTTCGTTGTTCTCCGGAGTTTGTCAGATTTTTCTCTCGTTCGAATATCATTTTGGTATTTCTTGATATCACTTACTATGGAAAACTCGAACTCTGATTATTAATTAAATGGACAAACAGGTGTCACCTGATACTGACAGGTGTGCTTCTAATAATCAAGATGTTATTATTACAGTTAATTGGTGATTAACCCGTTTGATTTTCAACTTGAACATATTTCGACGGTCCCTTGGAATTCGAACCAAGTTCAACAGAACTTTGTCTTATACGTGCTTCTCTTCCTCAGCTAATTATTTCTGGCATAAAATGCATCATTTTTTAATGGCCAGAATTTGCAGTGCTGTGTCTGAAAATGAAAGTTTCAAAACATACAGTGATAAGTTGGGCAACTCGGATATTGGTTTAAACTGATTTAACAACGGACTTTTCTGCCACAATAAAAATTTTAAGTGCTTTTGACGGGACTTGTACTATCAAATTGCAGTTTGATTAAAAAATTCTTGTTTTTTATTTTAATCTGAGCAGAATTAATTTAAGTTCCATGTAAGCTATTACCATACGTTGGCATTCGTCTTTGTCTGTCAACTTTTAACTCTTGAATTTTAATCAGGTTTCAGTCATATGGCTGCCATTTGCACCAAACTTTGCAGTACCTTCAACCAATATGACCAACAGTCAAGCTTTGTTTAAAATATTTCCCTATGGCCTAATTTTGGTTTTATGGATACCCCTTTTATATCATAACCCTTTGGTGTATTATTAGGATATTTTGTTCGGCCATTGTTCTTCCGTTCCTGTTTTTATTGGAATCTTTAAAAGAAACAGTTCCAATTTTCAAATTATGATGCATCAAAAGATGATTGATACATTGAATAACAGATTAATTGATTTAAAAAAAAAACCGTTTAGTCATGCAATTGTGCATCCTTGGTATTTAGTAATACTCCACTTTAATATAAAAACGGGACACTAAATATATACAATCTTCAATCAGAATCACAATTACATCTGTTGATTTCGACTTTTAGATTGTGAGCTTGTTTAACAAACATAAAAGGCTTCCACAATTCGCGGCTGATTTACTATTGTCAAGTGTTTGATATACACAGTGACCTGCTAACTTAACCTGTTTTTTTAAAGAAATTTAGCAGGATGTGCAATTCATATTGCACGGTGTTATCTTTTAGCTTGCTTGTTCTATATGTTCTATTTGTCATTTGTTTGTGTTTCAGGTCTTTCGGCTATGATTTTATGTATTATCTTTCTTTCGTTGGACCATTTGTTTGTGGTATTTGTTCTCAATCTGAAATGTTACTATTGCGTGTATTAATTGGTCTTTGCATTAAATCTCCCTCTATCCTGTCGATATAATGGAGAAATGCAAATGAAAGATAGGAAACTTGAAGTCATTGCGTATATCACTGTCCCTATAGATATCTACTGATTTTTGGTATGTTATTTTATTTATAAAGATAAATCCAAAATGAAACAGGCTTTATAGAAATCCATGGATATTTAAAAGGACCTCCTCTGTCAGTGCATGGTCTAGCTCTTAAGTGTCACTTTTATTGGGTTTGTAAGGTCAGGTAATCCTTATAAAGATAGGATTATTTTTGTAAAAAGACCGTACATAATCTAAAGAGCCGAGGACAGATGTCTCTTAAACTAATCATGTAGTGTTTCATCATTTCGCTCGTTTATTTTATGTGAATTACTCCGCTTTGTTGTGACAACATCAGTATATAATATAAGTTACACGACAATACAGATATTGATATAAACCGGAAACCGATAAATAAATGCCTGAGTTGGGTTCTTGTCATTCGCTATGTAGTAGTTCTACGAAAATAAGAACAAATTTATTTTTAAATGCTTTTACTATATTCTCTCATTTCTTTATGCTCTTCTTTTCACCGTGTTCACCTAAAAGTCGTTCGTCGAGTCAACAGTCTTAGTTATTTTTCCCTTTCTCTGATGAGGTCCCGAGTTTTCTGATTATCTTTTCAAGTTCCAACATTTTCTTGTTTTTTTCTTCGTTTTCGGCTTCGAGGGTTTCAATTCGAATTTCAAGTAACTTCAGCTTATTTACACCCTTGCCATCTTGATCAATCCCTGTTCTTCCTAGAGAAGAAGAGTAAAATTTACATATTAAAAGATTTGAACTGTTTGCATATTTGTTGATTTTTCTCTTTTGCCAGTTCTATATATATGCATGATTCAAATTTTAATTTTCTACTAAGGTTTATCTCATTTAATCCTTAAATTCATGTAGTTTTTAATCAGAACAAGTCTTAATTTTCACATAGTAACGAACATTACAGGCGATTATATACGTACTGATGTCAGGTGTCAGAGTTTGGGCCAGACATCCCAAAAATCTTATCCCAAAACTGAACCATCTTACCGGTGTTTATCAAGCTGTGACCAGCTAGACAGACGGTATATAGGTTGTGACAAAAACGTACATGTACCTGTCCCTATTAAGCCAACAATGCAGTAATAAAAATAATCTTGCCTCTCTTTCTAGTGGGTTTCTCGCCCAGCAACCGTTTTAGTAGAAACACTGCTCGTTTCAGTTCAAGAATTTCTCTCACTATTAACTCTTCCTTTACAATTGATTCCTCAGCAAAGAGTGCCAGGTCTGTCCGCATAAATCGTACCTCCTCTGAAAGTTCGTCCTTCGTTGTGAATTTCTGACAAGTGTAAATACTGCACAGGTGATAAAATAATGTCAAAGCAAAAAAATGTTTGAAGTCCATGTTACACATGTCATAGGATATATTCTTCAACGGTTCCTTATCTATTCCCAACTGACGTCTAGTTTAGTCAGATAGTAACTAGGTCATGGGACATAGATCCTAATTAATGTGACCGAAACTGGAGAAAGATCAAACAGTACAAGTAGGTTCGGCAACACGAACAAAATATATTAGTATTGTGAAAAAAAAACTGGAAGTCAAGTATAATCAACTGGATAGATAATATAGCTTTTTGGACTTATACTGGGGGGAGGGGCTTAAACTTTTTTTTAGGGCACACTGGGGGGGTCGAAAAATTGAATCAGAATTATCAATCATTAACAATTTACATGGGGATTTAAAAGCTGATGAAAGCGACATGCTTGCTTCCTTTATCTGAACGGAAGGAAAAAGTGAAGGAATTTTTGCATCAATGTGAGATTGCTACATAAATACAAGCATCTTTTCGGAGCTAAGGGTCGAGTTGGCAGGACTGAAGTTGGAATGAGAGACAAAAAGAAGAGCCTTAACCGTAGAAAGACTGTAAAAAGGAAACTGAAAATTCTCGTTTCAAAGTGCAACAATTTGAACAAACAGCTGTGTCCTTCAATTGTTGAGAGTGGTGAGGACTGATTAAAGGTTAGTTTGTGTTTTAGAAATTACCAGTATTTAGCAAAATTAAAAAATAATAGAATTACTAAGGGTTCATTACTTGTATTGCACATGGTAGATCTCCTTAGTTGAAATGTGGCTTCCTATTTCGATATTTTTGGTTATGAGTACTTCTTGTTTTAAAATAAGTTTGGTTTTTGGTCTTCCAAATGTTTCGGTTTTAATGCTGCTGATGAGATGTAACTCCTTGAAATGCGTCGTATACAGCATAGTATAAATTTACTATATCTAATATTAGTATCTTTGGATTGTTATTTTGAAAAAGGTTTTGAAATTGTCCATGTTGTCTAACAATGCGTGTTTTGTTTTAATATTGTATTACATGTACAAATGTTATTAGTGTACAATAAATGTCATTTTTATAGTTGTTTTCCTCTGATACTAGGAAGTTAAGGAATGGGGGGGGTCAAAATTTTCAAATTGATTCTTCTGGGGGGGTTGATTTCTTGGATTTTCCCCATCTGGGGGGGTTAATTTTATCATCATGGTTTTGGTGAAAAATTCCCCACCCCCCCCCCCCCCCCCCCGCTGGTAAATAATGACTGTTCCCTTATAAGAACAATATGTTGCCAAAACTCGAATTTAGGTTTGGTTTTATCCACACAGAGGGAAATTGTTGTTTATTCTATTTTTTAAAACTTTACTAAATGCATATATACCCATAAGTGTTAAGCAAATCACTGATTAAAAAACACCAAATCACCCAATGAAACAAATTAGAATAGAACAAGACATGAAAATGAGCCTTGACCAACTTGGACCTCATCTTCCCAATGCTAATGACAGTTGTAAAAAGGTACCAATATCAGGCAAAAACTTTAACAAGAATATATTGATTAAGGGCTAGGCCTAAGTGTCAACTTAATTTTTTTTATCTGTCCAGTAATTTATGTATTATATATATATAAATTGTATGCTTATACATTTTGTACCCTTAATTGGGGTGCATTGCATTAATAAATAAATTAAGTAATTATATTTGTTTTAGGTATTTTTGTTTAAAAGGAGTACATTTCAGACCCACTTTTCAAAACTTTTTCGGTTAGTTAAGGTTGATGATATTGACACATGTAACGCTGTTATGAGGCTCGGAATAATTGTCAAAATTAGGCAATATATATTTTTAATTCTTTGGATTTTTCCGGGATGGTGAAAATAGGTGCGAGCGGGCGAAATTTTAATTTTAAGGTTTTTTTTCTCGAGGACTAGTTTTTTTTGGGCGAATATCAAATTTACGTGCGGCAAACTTTTTTTTAACTAAAATATTGCAAAATGGGGAAAATCTCAATTTTTACAAAATTTTAGGAGCGGGCGAACAATTTTCATTTTTAATTTCTTGAAAATGAAGAATTTGGGGCGTATGTTCAGCGTTTTTGCCAAAAGAAGCGGCAAAAATATTTTTTTCTTAAAATATACATAGTCTAAAAATTGGAGCGGCGAAATCCGAAGAACGATAGTTCAATTTGCGGTGTCCTTATTATTATTTAAGGAGGTCCTCAGTTACTTATGGACCTCCACAATTCAATATCAGGAGCTCCTCAAATATTTCTGGACCTCCAATATTCGATTTTGAACAGGACCTCCATAAATAATTGTTTTCAGGAGGTCCTGAAATATTTGAGGAGCTCCTGAAATCCAATTGTGGAGGTCCAAAAATATTTGAGGAGCTAAGGGAAATCCAATTGTATCCATTATTTATGGAGGTCATGAAATCGAATTGTGGATGTCCATACATGTAAATAATTCAGGAGGTCCTGAAATCGAATTGTAGAGGTCCAGAAATATTTTAGGAGTTCCCGAAGTAAAACAATTATGGAGGTCCTGAAATCGAATTGTGGAGGTTCAGAAATATTTGAGGAGGTCATGAAATCGAATTTTGGAGGTCCATAAATAAATGAGGACCTCCTTAATAATAATTTTGACTAATGCTGTAATATCTGCCATGTACTGGAAGACGAGCAACACTTCCTTCTTAACCAGTGTTGACTGCGATAAATATAAAGATTTTAGAATTACCCTTTTTACTAGTATAAAAGATAAGCATAATAATCATGTTTTATCTTTGTCTTCCTTGGAAAAAATAGTTCTCTTATTCGAACCCGAAAGAGAGCTTTTGTCTGATTTTGGTGTTTTTACAACAGTCATTACCATCATGATTGGAAAGATGAGGTTCATATTGGTCAAGGCCCATATCATCATACACACATATATATACTAATAATGTACTATATTTGTAATTGCTTTTATTAATGTATACTTGTATTTTTTTGTGTTTTATGGGTACATTTAATAAAGAAACAATTGCTTCCGAGTTTTCTACGTTTCCTTCCGTATTTGATCTGGTTTATATACGTAGAAGAAAAGGTCAAGAATTATGGCGGTCACGATTGGAAACCTTGCAGGGAAAGTTGCCCTTATTACAGGTAAATGAAGATGTGACATCTCAACATGAATATCTAAATGAAAAGTTACATGTATAAAGTTTAATTGTATCATATGCAATTAATTTCTTTTTAAGTAGGTAAGAGTTTTTAATGGTATTAATAAGTTATTTGGTCTGCTCTAGACTATTAAGGTTCATCTATACACTGCAACAAAAATGGCAGTGTTTACACCATGAAATTTTCTCTGAATTCTTTTTAAAACACAAAATGAATACAACTTGTATATATCTAGGTGCTGCCAGGATTTAAAATTATTAAAATTACACAGTTTTGTCTGTACTCAGAGAAAATTTCATGGTGTAAACACAGTCGTTTTTGTTGAAGTGTATAGATGAACCTTAATAGAAACAAGTGCTTGTGGCTGTGATTATTATTCATCTCAAGTTTCAAGAAATATTTACTGGACAATCACACAACCTAATCATGGATTTCATGCCTAACTCTGTTTTTCCGACTTGAATACACACAACCAAGATGGATAAATCTTCTGTCTTGTTAAAAAAAATCTTAAGCCTTTTCACCTTTGGTTTATTTACCTTTAGCCCACTGATATGCAAAATAGATTGCCAGCGATCATGGTAAAAATTAAAGCTTTATAATACTTCAATATTAAGAGATTAATTCAATTTATAATATGTGATGAGTTTTCAAAATTTTATTTGTAGGTGCGAGTTCTGGTATTGGTGCTGCAACAGCAGAATTGTTTGCTAAGCTTGGTGCCTCCTTGGTGTTAACAGGGCGTAAAGTAGACAATCTAAAGGCTGTGGGGGATAAATGTAGTCAGTGTAGTGGCAATACAGTATGTAATACATGTATATAGAAGAAACCATTTTATTTCAAGTGGAGGCAAGGAAGGAATTAAAGTGGAAAAAACAGGATTCAAAATTTGACAAAAGATATAATGAAAATAAATGTGTTTGTTTGTTTAGTTGGGGTTTTACGCCGTTTTCAGCACATTTGGCTATTTCGCGGCGGCCAGTTTTTTATTGGTGGAGGAAGCCGGAGTATCCGGAGAGAACCACCGACCTTCGGTAGGAAAATTGGCAATCCTTGTCAATTAAGATCGGAGTCGAACACACCCCGCCACAGGTGAGATTCGAACTCACAACCTCAGCGTTGAGAGGCTAGAGATCATTAGTAGTCATGACGAACTACCTAGACCACTCGGCCACCGAGGCCCCGAAAATAAATGTGGGACTAAGTATTCAATATATATAGATTATGGAGAAAAAATATTCTTGTATGAAAAAATCTAGACATGCATATATATGCTGCAAAAAAAAGTAATTCAGAATTGAGATCATATCATTGCTTTCCCATAAAAATTAAATGCTAGTTCCCTTAAGTACTTTTTACTTTTGGATACTGTTTGCTTGGTCCAATCCCTCTGTTTTATTATGAGAATAAAATTTACAGTTGTGATATACCATGAATAAAACAAACTATTTTTTGGAAAGAATATCTCTTAGTGTTATATAGCAGATTCAATTTCTTTGAAGTTGACATGTCAATTTCATAATTTCAGAATTTAACAAATTTATTTCCAGCCATTACTTCTACCTGGAGATTTGTCTAAAGAAGATGACACCAAACAAATCATGGAAAAAGCTATACAACATTATAAAAGGCTTAATGTATTGGTAAGGCTATCTATATGATATTACACGACATTATAAAAGGCTTAACGTATTGGTAAGCTATCTGTATAATATTACAAAGGCTGAATTTATTGGTGAGTCTAAAAGGTAATTTCGTAACATTTCATGTACCTCCACTGATTTGTGACTACCACCGGATTGACTTTGTTGAACTTCACGACGGGTACCGTATAAGGAGCACCTGAGTTCACTGCTGGTTTTTATAGGAGTTCGTGTTGTTCATTGTTTTTTAGTTTTCAGTGAAATTATTGTTGTGCTTAATGTGGTTGTTCATTTGTCTTCCTGGGTTTTGTCTGTCTAATAGATGCATTTTTTGGATTGCTCCTTAGGTATATTTGTCCTCTTCAAGAATTTTGCATCAGTAAAATTTTTCTTCACTTTTTGAAATAAAGTTTTGAAAATCTTGTTTACTCAATGAAATTGTGAGATCATGATTGTCATGGAAATTGGAATTTTTACATTATTCTATGCCTAAATTACTTTGGGTCTTTAATTGCTTTGTACATGGAATATGTGGAAAAAAGAGGGCATAAACATTCTCTAGGTACCATTTTGAATCTGGATTACGATCATGTATTGCCCTCATACATGCATCATCATGACAACACACTGAATTTATTAGTACTAACTGTAAAATTCAGATATTTTTGTGTGTATTATTGTAAATCGTGGTCAGATTATTAAATAAATGCAATTTATGCATTTTATAATAGAATGCGACAAATTCATAATTTAAAAACTTTAAAATTATTGTGTTTATATCATGTCAGGCTTTTTGCAATAAGGCCAAAATAAAATATATGTGTGTTTCCTATTACATGCCCAAAAACTACATAGGGTAGGTTTATTATTTTCTTGTCTTTCGGAAAAATGGTAAATGGTCAGTCAAACTGGAAATTACTGACTTACGCTTACTGCATTTAAAAGTTCCACTGAAATCAAACATTTATAAAATGACTGAGTTGCATCCCTTTGACCAAAGTTGGGTTTGATTGATTTTTTTAAGGTGAATTGCGCTGGTATCATAGAGCTGGGTAGTATAGAGAATACATCGTTAGAACAGTATGATAGGATGTTCAATATTAATGTCAGGTAAGGTACCATAATAGCAATGATAGGTGCTGACATAAAATCAAATAAACATATTAAATTTTATTTGTGTATGAAAGTTACAAAATCAAAAGTATATACATGTAACACAAGAAAAATTGACTAAAAATCTATTATTTCGTATATACTGCATTAAATTACTTAAAATAATACATAATATTTTTACCCAAGTCCTGGTGATTAAATTTCTGCATGGGAATTCCCACCGTTATTTTTACAGTTATTGGAACGATAAACTACAGAAGTCCGGAAATGACGTCCATGCAAACAAACTACATAGCAACGACATTTTCTTGTGGTTTTTGTCGAAAATCATAGGAGAAACAGATTCTCCTTCAATTTACTAGTGACTTATGGAATTTCTCCATCCTCAATAGTTAAATTTTAGATTTTAACACGCTCCCTAAAGGCTCGCGTGTTGAAAATCGAAAATTTAACAGTCTCGAGTGACGAAATTCCATAAGTCACTCCTACCTGAAGGAGAATCTATTTATTCACCTGACTTACACCATATAAACCTTAATAAACTATGTTGTACCAATAACTATTTCTAAATTCTACCCTAAAGATTTTGTCCTCACAAGATTTTACAAAATTAGCTTTTTTAACTCAATACAGAATTTGAGACCCCTTACTCAGACCCTCAATGATGTGGAGTTCCCCTTACCCCTACCCTCAATGATGTGGGGTTCCCCTTACCAGACCCTCAATGATGTGGAGACCCCCTTACCCAGACCCTCAATGATGTGGAGACTTCCTTACCCAGACCCTCAATGATGTGGAGACCCCCTTACCCAAACCATTAATGATGTGGAGACCTCTTACCCAGACCCTCAGTGATGTGGAGACCCCCTTACCCAGACCGTCAATGATGTGGAGACCCCCTTACCTAGACCCTCATTGATGTGGAGACCCCCATACCCAGACCCTCAATGGTATGGAGAACCCCATACGCAGACCCTCAATTATGCAGAGAACCCCTTACCCAGACCCTCAATGGTGTGGAGACCCCATTACCCAGACCCTCAATGATGTGGAGACCCCCTTACCCAGACCCTCAATGATGTGCAGACTCCCTTACCCAGACCCTCAATGATGTGAAAACCCCCTTACCCAGACCCTCAATGATGTGGAGACCCCCTTACCCAGACCCTCAATGATGTGGAGACCCCCTTACCCATACCCTCATTGATGTGGGGTTCCCCTTACCCAGACCCTCAATGATGTGGAGATCCCCTTACCCAGACCCTCAACAATGTGAGGTTAATTTTCATCAGAAACTAAGTCATTTACTGTCATGTATACTTACTGGTTATACAAAAAGCAAAGGATCGATGATTATATCATTTATATTGGAATTTTTCGTCTTTCAGTCACACTGAGTGTCTGTAACTCTAGAGCAAACACTTATGCATGTTGGAGATGTCTCCTACATGAAGTACTGGTTATAAGCTTTAGCTTTCTCTGTTCTCATATTAGATTTGCTATTTTTAAAAAACATGCCAAAATGAATAAAATTTAAGGAAAATAGGAATGTAAAGTTTCTTTTATTGTTAGTACTGAACGGACTTTTTGTTGTATGTTATTTTTAGATCAATATACCACCTGACAATGTTGGCTGTACCACATCTAATAGCTACTAAAGGTTCCATAGTAAATGTTTCTAGTGTGAATGGTATGAGATCGGTAAGTAAAATGATCAATACAGACAAACTCCCAGTTTATGAATAAAATTAAGCCACATGATCTTAACATGGGAAGGTCACGTCATTGAACATTGTGATATGAAAATATCTGCTTTGTGCAAATTTATACCAATTGGAAACTCGCTGGTTTATTATTAACATGTTTAGATTTGGGGACCAGCTGTAGATATAATATGGGGAGTTTTTGTGGGGCCATAGGGGAGAATGGTTTGTTATATTATCTGTTGTTATTATTTATTATTATTATTATAGTGGAGGGGTACTACAGACTATGCGAAATTCGTCGGACCGTCAGACATTTCCGGTAAAAAATGGATCGGTCCGGTAAAATTTTGTTGAATTCCGGACCAAATGTCCGGTATTGTTTTTTTGGTTTATCGTATTTCCGGTATTTTGTCAGATTATATATAATCAAGGGTAAATATAAGAATTTAAGTTAAGAAAGAAATTTTGCCCATTAGAAATTTTGGTCTGGTAAAATTACATTCGGTCTGGTAAAGCTAGGTTGTTTACCAGACCGAATGTCCTGTAAAATAAAAAATCATTCGCGTAGTCTGGTACTAAGCAGTCAGAATCTGAAAGGAGTAAATATAAAATTGGAAAACAAAAAACATTTAACTTATTCATAATAATTGAATGTGAAACAAGAGGCTGTCGAATGACAGCAAACCGGATTTTCCTGCAACAAATGACCTTTGCATGGAAACGACGACTTGAACTGCCTTTTTTCAATTTTTTAGAACCATAACGGTGAAATTGAAAATCGTCAATATCGGAACGGTGAAAGTGGAAATCGTCAATATCGAACTTGACCTCCATTTTGTCATCAGTAACAACATATTAAAATTTGAAAAGCTTTGGTTGAACAGTTCATAAGTTATCACACGGACACCACTGGGAAAGCCATTTTTCAATCTTTCAAGAACCATAACTCCTGAACGGTGAAAGTGAAAATTGTCAATATTGAACTTGACCTCCATTTTGTCATCAGTAACAACATATTAAAATTTGAAAAGCTTTGGTTGAACAGTTCATAAGTTATCACACGGACACCAGTGGGAAAGCCATTTTTCAATCTTTCAAGAACCATAACTCCTGAACGGTGAAAGTGAAAATCGTCAATATCGAACTTGACCTCCATTTTGTCATCAGTAACAACATATTAAAATTTAAAAAGCTTTGGTTGAATAGTTCATAAGTTATCACACGGACATCACTGGAAAAGCCATTTTTCAATCTTTCAAGAATGATAACTCTTGAACGGTGAAAGTGAAAATCGTCAATATCGAACTTGACCTCCATTTTGTCATCAGTAACAACATATTAAAATTTGAAAAGCTTTGGTTGAACAGTTCATAAGTTATTGCAGGGACACTGTTTGGCAGCCGCCCGTCCGTCCGCCCGCCCGCCGTACATCACCAATTTAATAACCGATATTTTCCTATGAAAATCCGATTAAAAACTGATATTAAAATTTTTGGGGTTTTTAAGAGCTAAGGTTGATTTCAGAGTGTTGTATTTCTTATTTACACATACACTGCATTAGGTAGTATAATTATGAGGCAGAAAAGTATTATTAGAGCAGTGAAGATCTGATTGTGTAATTGAGTATATACAGGGTAATGGTTACAAAATCATCACAGACATTTTAATGGTTGTTGTTCTTCATAAAGTCACGGTGATTCCTTAAACACAAAGAAAACTTTAACATTTTACTGCAAATTCAAGATAATCTGTAGATTTATGTGTTATTTATAAGAAAATTGAAGCTGAGTGTGAGGAAACTTGTGTTAGGTCCCGACTACACATATCAGTACTGTATATATTTCATGATTTTGATGCATAGTAAACCAAAGGAAATTGAGTATGGGACGAAACTCTGAATTCTGAGTTACAAGGATCCCTTGATTTGTTTATATGAACCTATTAAAGAACCTACATTACTCTGTGAACTCAGGTATAATGTAAGCATTTATTTAACTTTTATGCAGTCTACTTTACTTTGTACTGGTCTTATTTCATGCCATGCCTTACTTTAAAGTTTTTTGTTTTTGTTTCAGTTTCCTAACGTGTTGTCATACTGTATGTCCAAGAGTGCATTAGACCAATTTACCAGATGTACTGCTTTAGGTATATGTAGACATATATATAAGTCAATCACAAAATCTTCATGACAACACATAATATACAATATGAAAGAAGTGATATGGTGAATTACTTCTCAATACAAAATCTTTACATGACAAAACTTTAAGGTATCCGGACCATAAATGACCATATGATTATTCAAAAGTTCCCGGATGTTCCATACAACGCAATTAAAATGACCTCGGAAATTATCGGCAAACTTCGGAAATGCCTATAAAACTAACTTATTTTCACAGACTCTGCATATAAGCAACAAAGTGTGTTTCAACTTGAGTAAATTTATATACAAAATTCCTGCTTTATTTTTATTGGTTCAGCCATTCACGGTCAAAAAGAGGTACAATTTTCGATCATGATCTATTATGGTCCGGATACCTTAAGCAAAAGAAAAGTATTTTTATTGCCGTTCTTTATCTTTGTTCAGATTGTGGTTCATGTGTTATGTAAGACTTATTTAAATGGACATCTCTTATGATTTGGTGGTTTATAAAATTATTTTGAAATCAGAAATTTTCTTTGGGAATTTAATTTCCTATATTTTTTTGGGTAAGGGTAATCAACAAAAATTAATCCCCAACAAAAAACGAACCCTTAATCAATATTGTTTAAATTTGGAATCCACAAAATTTTATCACCACAATATCATTTTCAGAAAGGAATCCATGAAATTTTAACCTAAGAAAATTGGTGATTAGTATATTTCGGATGGTTAGAATGTATATTTGTGGCATTCAAGAACAATGCGATACCACTTATAGACACAAAAATTGCTCTTGTTTGATTGGATGATGTGATATTATTCTACGTCGTTCATCATCTTGCTTAGCACCATTCCTGTTCTATTACTGCTGCTTGCTAAATTGACGCCAGATTAAGATAAATGTAAGACCTTGCATGCTGTTGATGCAGAAATATCATTCATATAAATACAGTAGAACTTTGATGGCTTGGAACTCCAAGCAACCGTCGTAATCTGTTCGAAATATCGGTAATTAAGAGTTGCTGTAATTTGTTCTGGTACGAAAATTTCCAGTGTCATATATACCCAATTCGAGTTAGTGAAGCTGATCATTACCATAAAGGATTTTAAAATTAAAAATTAAGCATGTAAAGAGGACAAATATACCTAAGGAGCAATCGTAAAAACGTAATCCATTGGACAGATAAACCCGGGAAGACAAATGAACAACCACAAGCACAACAAATAAACACAGAAAACTAAAAAACAATGAACAACACGAACTCCTATAAAAACCAGGAGTGAACCCAAGTGCTCCAGAAGGGTAAGCAGTTCCTGCTTTGTATACGGCACCCATCGAGAAGTTCCAACAAAGTCAATCCAGTGAAAATCACAAATCGGTGGAGGCACATGAAATGTTACAACAGTGGGAACAGGTCCAACATCATCTTAGATATTGGAACACTGTAATGATCAATCAATTCATGATGACGACCGTAAAATTTCCTATGTGATGACATCAACTTATCCCTGATAAAACCCTGCTTAAGAAGCTTTTGTGACAGCAGTAATCCTCTTTGTCGAAAGTTAGGGTAACTCATGCATGCCCTTGAAAATCGGATAAGCTAGAAACGTAGACGCCATTTGCAGGCGATGCTGGTATATTGCTACTCAAGAAGGAAAAATTAACATTAGGAAAGTTGAAGTCACTTATAAATGGTAATAATAACATCTTTTAACATTGAACTGTAAACATTTACCTATCTAATCTATTTTTATCACATTCATTTGGGATTGTTGGTCCATCACCTGTAAGTATCTGGTAACATTCTTATCAATTGCACAATTCTATCATTGTCAGGACCAAAAAATTTTCGTTCGATTTTTTGATAAATCAGTGTTAGAGAAGCCAGGTCTTTTTTAACATGAAAATAAAGGGAAAATTGATGGGACCTTCAAAACTGTTTGAGCCATTGAGTGTTCTGAGTTCGAGCTACCAACGTTGAACTGTGTTTCAAGGAAATCATAACAGAAAAAGTTCCACAATGGATTAAAATTGAACATCAAATCTTTTTATTTAATTTCAATATATTTATGAACAAACTTGTTATTATTATCCTAATATTTTGATATTAAACAAATCAAGGTAATATACTTTATAATACCAGTATTCAATTTTCACTTGTGAAACTTAAATGTTGTGTTGGATATATTAAAATGAAACAATTTTGTTTGCGATTGAACATGAAAATGCCAGAGTAGGGTAAAGGATACCATGTAAACATATCGGGAGATTTATTCTGTTTTTGAACAGATTTCCTCTTTTTGCAGTTCGGAATTTTGTCCATTACACATACATGTAGTAAAATGATTTCTGATATAATAGCATTTCCAAATTTTTTTCTCGGTTGAAAAAAATATCCTTGAACAAAAAAATGTAATATTCAGGAAATTATTCATTGAAAATCTGTTGAGCCCAAGTATCTCTGAAAATGAAATATTACCTTTGTTCAGTATGAAGTCTGCTTAATCTTGAAGACGGTCATAAATCTTACTTTTGCTTATGCTGAGGTTCATCTGTAAAGTTTGCTTGAATGTTAATATTTGTTTTCAGAGCTGGCTCCAAAGCAGGTCAGGGTTAACAGTGTAAAGTAAGTATATTGCAGTTGTTTAGTTTAATTTCTCTAATTCTTTAACAATTTAACCCTTTCTGACGCCGTTTTTTATCAAAAATTTAATCAATAATCATAAGAGAAATTGATTCTGCAGAATACTGGAGGATTATTGGATTTATCAAATCTCGATAGTTAAATTATTGAATTTTTAACTCCTCACTGAGGCTCAGACTGTTTAATTATTTAACAGTTAAGCTTGATTAGATAAATCCCATAATCCACTGGTAATGATGAAAGAATATATCTCTTTTAAACTACAACTAGATAACATCCTGTTGTATTTATTTTCTATATACACATAATTGTGAAGGAGTGTTATATAGAATATAATCAAAATTTAGTGTGTACACTTCCTTGTACTGCATGCAGTATTGCTTAAAAATTATATTCTTCCGTAGATGGCCATTTCAGTGTGAGAAGACCCGTTGAAGATCGGTTGACGCGAGCTGATCTCCAACTGCATGAGGCCTCATCATCTACCTTTTTCAGAGCAAACAAATCACACAGTTCACAAATGCACATACCTTTTGACCAATCAGGTGTAACTTTATTTAACTTCATTGACTGTGCTCATTGAATTTACCTAGGTACAGGAAACTTAAAAATCGAGTATTTATGGAAGAAATAGCTACTTATGCTCGTTCAAAAGTGAAGAACTGGAAAATCATCAACTCATTTTTAAAATTCAGCATCATTCATAGGCAAACATTGCTGTACAATAAATGGGGTATTGCAGATATTTACCCTCGTTGTTGATGGATTGTGATTCCGAGAAATTTCTCAGGAATGTGTATTTTTTAAGTAAAGGGTAAATAATTAAAATCCAGTTACACATAATGATACAGCTCAAGATACATGTATAGAAAAGTAGAAAAGTCAAAACTAAATAAAAATAGAATAATTGAATGTAGAAAAGTACAACCCATAGTTTCTTCATTGAATTACATATAAGTATATCACTGTTATGTTTTGATTTCCATTCCAGTCCTGGTGTAACTGTTACAGAACTCCAAAAGAGAGGAGGACTTGATGATGAAGCTTATGCCAAGGTCTCTTATCTATGTTTCTTATATATAAGTGATATGTATGTAAAGTCCCTGTAAAATAGTGGTAAATTTTAAATGGGTAAACCTGTTTTGGTTTTCTAGTGAAATTAATGGAAATACTGGTTTATTTATATATTAAATGTTTTTAATGTGAGTAGTCAGTCGCAAAGTTTTTTTTAGTTCTGTGGTGGGTCAAGTCGATACATCAAAATTTCCTTTAAAACCTTATTCTGATAAAATATTTTTGTTTTTATTTTCAATAATTTTTCAGGATTTTGGCAGGAATTTGAAAATAAATAACCTGCAGCCGAAGAAACAACATGTATTTATAATATTTGAAGGCAGCTTCTAAATTAAGATCCTGTTAGGCAAAATATTAAAAAATATCTTCCTTACTTTAACAACCTTTTTGTTGTTGGTTTGGATTTACTGCTTAAATTCTGGTAGGTCCTGGAAAAATCCCTAAATTTTCATCCAGGCTGGGGATATTATATTTTATTTTTAAGCCTTTGAAAATTGAAAATTCAGGCTTTGTCTGTTAAATATGAAAACAAAATTGGGGGATGGTGGACAGGGAAAATGAGGTTCAGTTCACAAATAATTTTATCTGGCCTTATTTTTTCATCGCATCCTTGTGTTTTGAAGTACAACGCTGTTCTCTCTCTTTTCAGTTTCTAGAGAGATCCAAAGAGACCCATGCTTTAGGTCGTCCAGGGCAACCAGATGAGGTGGCAAGAGCTATAGCCTTCCTAGCATCAGACGACTCGTCATTTATAACTGGTGCATGTTTACCTGTAGATGGAGGAAGGCATGCAATGTGTCCAAGATGAAAAAATATGTGATTTTAACAATTTTATAAAATGTATTTTAGAGCTGAATTGTAATTTTTGATCATTGCAATTTGTTTGGGATAGAGAAAAGATTTTATGATTGACATAATTTTATATTGAATAGCGAATTTTAAAATCAAATCAAGGTAATTGGTAAAATGTGATTTTTCTGTGTTTAATTTGGTAAGTTATATCTTAAATCTGAATTCTCTAATTGAAATTGAAGTTGAAAAAATTGTTGGTAACAAAGCGATGCATGAATAAATATGTTTTTTAAAAGGTTTGTCATTTTATTTAATATGCAAGATGAACATATAAATAAGTGAAATATTTAGTAATATTTCTGATAACCCACAACTAGCATTGACCATCACAGATCCATGAAAGTCCTAATGTTACACTGTGCTTCGTGCACAAAATGTCTGAAAAATGCAAGTTAAATGATAAAAAACGAATGTTAGGTTAGGGTACACGAGAAACTTACCCATGCAGCAATAGATAAATGCAATCAAGTGAACAGTGCTTTTATTGCTGTTCCTCATCTTGAAATTGGTTATTATGTCTAACAATGAGCTTAACACTGGGAGTATGTCAGTAAATCATGAAGTAAGCCATTGGTAAAGATGCTATTTTATTTTGTAAATTTAGAGTTTATAATTACAAATTGCCTGTTTAATAAGGCGGATGGCAAAATATTGACAATATTGATTTAAGTTTTATGACACCAGGGAACAAGGGGATGAATATCATTGTATGTTACATTGTCAGTTGTCAGATTAATGCAGTGTTTGCCATTGTACTATTTACGCAAAAATAATGTTGTGAAATTTTGCAAAATTTTCAAAGTAATTACCATATATATATACACAGTCAAACCTGTATATAACAGGCACATGAGGGACCAGAAAAACTATATATACATACAGTCAAACCTGTATATAAAAGGCACCTGAGGGACCAGAAGAAAAAAAATGCTCTTTATGAGTAGGTAGCCTCTATTTAGTGGTTGATTTTACATGCTTGGTTCATGCATGGGACTTTTTCAGTTTGTAATTTTTTGTATAGAGGTGCCCTTCAAAGCAGGTTTGATTATATATCAAAATGTTGATATAAAAAAATTTATACATCTAATTCATAGCATGCATATATGAAAATACTGAATATTTATATATATAAAAAATGTTGATTTAAAAAAAATTTATACATCTAATTAGCATGCATATATAAAAATGCTGAATATGTAACATATTTTGACATTGTGATGAAATAAGCTGATTTATAACTTCTCCATTTCCATGTAATAAATTAGTAAAAAAACAAGTTCTTTTGTTTATTTTTTCTCATAAAATGATTTTTTAATTCAAATTAGTTATGAGTTTTGTTTTTTTTTTTGTGTTGAAACTTACTGAAATGAAATTGTTATTTCAAAGTTAAAAGTGTAAGACTTGCCACGGGTTTCTCACATAATCTGCCGCTGGTTTGGGGGAATATCTCAACAGTTTCTTTAAACTGTCATTGAAGTATTTGTTAAATTTTTTTCCCAATGTTAAAATGCTTTAAACTGTTTAAATTATTTGTTAAAAAAATAATTGTCACCGAGAACACACAACGCATGTCAGTTCCCTGAAATTTGGGTACGTTTTACAATCGAGTGTTCCGCACATGACTTCTACTGGTACTATCAAGGCTTCGTTGTTGTTATAAGCATAACCAGGCAACCCTACCGGGGAACCATCAAAACACACATATTCAGATCTATGTTTGTCTGCAGCTGAAGCAGAAGCAACGAGATAGCCATTGTATTCCGAATGCCACCCGTAGGGGCACGAGAGTAATCCTGGAATCATTAGAACAGACTTCCGTTTTATAGTTTGGCAGATGACACAGGCAGCGTCTTGATCCTGCAACACATCAGAAAATGGTTTATTATTCTTTGTTTCTATTTCGACACCATAAAGTGCTCCTCTTTTTCCATCAGAAAATGGCGTATAGTCTCCAAATTCAGGATTCTGTGGAAGGCATAAATGGTTTGACCCTGACCCTCCAACATTGTATTTTGGTCCCGCCATGTAGCCTGAAACGTGTAAAATGATTTGAATTATGGACATTCCATTAAATGAATGCAATTGATGAACCAAATGATGTTCCATAATAACTAAACGACATGGGATGAATCACAACTGGTAACGCCGAAAAGGTTAAATTTTTTAATTTTTCTATTTTCTGCTATCAGGAAAAGCAATTGAACTCAGTCGATCCAATTTGCACATGCACATGCTTAATCGTTTCCTCCATATTGCAGCATCTTTTTCATATCACGGAAATATACCTAAAACTTTAATGTTTGTATAAACGACTGTTTTTTTTTCCTCTAAAAACCCTAGCTTCAATCTTCAGATTAATTACTTTAAACCCAAATGCAACATAGTTTAATTTTTATAAAGGAGCTGACACTTATAACTCGAAAATTGTGCCACCGTCCGGGCGTTACCAGTTGGACACGGTGATAATGTACAGGAGAACAAAACTGCTTATTTAACCCATGCAATATACTGGTACAAAACACACAAAAAAAAGAGATCAAGACTTTCATGTCGGTTTACTGTTCTTGATTTTGGAAGATAAAATCGTTATACACTAGTAAGCTAATGTGATGATATTTCATTATTCTTTGTCAGAAAAAAAATCTTATAAAAAATATAAAAGGAGCGTCCAAACAACGGATTCAAGTTCAAAAAAACAATAAAAGAAAAAAAGTATGATATAATTCTTTGATACCAATTTAGATTCACAAGATGTGCACATTTCGTCGATTTACGACTCATCAGTTGTGCTCAAGGCCGAAAATTTTCAAAAGCAAAATAACAATCCAAAAGGTTAAAGAGCAAATTCAAAATACCAAAATGACCAAAAAGGGTCAAGCCAAAACCGTCTAAGGACAGAGCTATGAACAATTTTGTAACAGTAAATTTTAAGTATCAATTTCGGGTTAGTATCGAAATACTAGCAACTGATACCCTCGGTGGTTAAAATATGTAATTCTTTGATACAAAATGTCTTATCGACATTATCTTGCAATTTTATGTATATGATATATATATTTTTTGTTATAATCTAATTTTTTATCATTATTATTTTTTATTAGGTATTTTTTTTTAGATATAATTCCATTCTTGAATTATTCATTTTTAATGCTTTTAAGTTTCAAATATTTTAACGATTAAATTTATATAAAAGTTGTATATAATAATATAATAATAATACAAATTTTGATGCACAAGGTGTGAACATTTCGTCGATTTACGACTCCCCAGTGATTTGATCAATAATTGTTGATTAAATATGAAGTGCGGAAAATATTTATTACCCTTACAAGATTTTAATAGTAGGCAATTTTTTAGTAAATTTCGTGTAAGTGACGATGAGAGGGAGATATAAAAAAAGCTGCAAGATAAAATTGAATTGGCGATATTTGTAAAGACGTAGATAACGAGAAAAATTCTTTTAACACCACAACAAATTGATTCGAATGAATGAAATAATAATTGCTCATAACAAAAAGGTAATTAACTCAATAAAATAATATCTGAACAGAACAACATAATAACAAACAACACAATCAGACAATTTGATTTAATAAAATGGACATAACAACATTATGGCAATGAACATAAGACGGGTGTTGCGTTCCATAACTTAGCCCATAAGTGTTTATTATGCAATAAAGTTATTAATAAATAAACCTAATTCAGAAACACGAAACTACTTAAAATTGTGGGAGTGACCTTTGACTTTCGGTTCAAATTATCATTCCTTTTCTTGTCAACAAATCAGAAGACCTAATTTGTGATGATTTTGATAGATAAACTTTAACTGGTTTTACAGCCCCATGGCTTGTGATCTTTTAATTGATTAAAACATTACTATCTGCAGGATATACATGTTTACTGGATTTTGTTGATAATATTATTTGAATGTTTTCATGGTATAGATACAGAGATAGCAAAAGTTAGAAAACTTCAGAAATAATTTTTAAGGTACGTATATATTGTACACATGTATCAAGTAGAAAAGTAACCAAGTTTTCCAATATCAATGTTAAATGCTCTAAAACAACCCCTTCCCCGTTAAATAGAATTTCATTATCGTGAAAGTGCATCGTATATTTTTTCTTGGCACAAACGTATGTTTATTTTTGCTCAAATGATATGCCGATTTGTCCATGTGAAGAACGCCGATTGTATTACATGTATTATACACGTTTACGTATTTATTGGGGGTTGAAGGTTTGATTCTGAACAGACAAACCATACCCTTTATTTTAAACTTTTGAAATATATACATTGATATATGCCGGTGCCCTAAATTTCAGGAGATTGTAAAAATGTATGCCATTCTAAGTTACCCTTTTCATGATCGCATCATCGGTGCATGTATCATTATAAAAATAGCTGTACTCACCATCATAAACTTTCTCACTTGTGGGTGGACAGTGTGACCTTCCCCATCGGACAAAAGTTGGTCCATCACCTATTCAAAAATCTGCATGTTTTTTTAATGAATCCATGAATAACATATTGTTTTGTAAATTCAGAATTGATAGAATGTTTTTTTGCAATGCGAAAAAGCGCAATAGTTAAAATTGGGGGTTATTCTTTTCTTTTCTAGTGACAGTAAATTGGACTTTCTAAGATTCACAATTGTAAATTGATGAAATATTTTCGAATATAAATGATACGAATCCTTTAAAAAAAAAAGACTGAAGTCTTTAAATCTTGTATTTCCAAAAAGAATATTTATAAAACTTTCACAAAATTATAGTATTTCGTATCTTTTATCAGAATATCTTGAAACAGATAACAATTAAAGTAGAATAAATCTAGTTGCATTTAGAATTGCATGATATACATGTATTATACCAATAAAAATCAAATTAGATGATATTTGACCCTTACCATTAAGTTGATGCGATCGAGCCTGCAGTCTTTCTAATATATCTTCTAACTCAGAACAAAAGGAGCATCCTGGGAAACTCACCAAAAATGTAAACCAGACAATATACTAAAAAATAATTTGATGTATAAATAAAAAATCATATTCGAGATACCCAACCAGACTCGGTATAGGAAGGCGAGATGGAATCCCATTTTCTATATTTCTATAATATTTTTGTATATACAGTTGATGAAAAAATATGTAAAAGTTTAACTGAAAAGAATACTTACCATTATCATCGGTTGTTAGTTCATATAAACTCTCCAGTGTGAACTGTGATTTTGTATCTGATAAAATATGTGTACAAAATGCTTGAAGGGAAACCGGAATCATTGTACTGTATTCAGATAGAGGAAAGCGATAACTGTAAACCATCAAACATCTGTTTTTAAACAAAAACACAGAAATATTAAGTTCTCCACACAAATTGCCACTTTTGTAACTACAACAACTTGGCGAAGCTCACTTCTTTTCTGATTGTACAGTAAAAAATCTCTATTAGGATTCAATTTTCATCAAATTTAACAGTATACCGAAAATCACTCTAATCAAACCGACAAACTATTCAATTAAACCCCGATAATAAAGAACAAGCGAAATTGCCAGGCTAAAATACCACAGCCACTTATCTCTCAGAGTCTCTAATTCATAACAAACTGGTTATGGTAAAATTTTTACAATATGCGTAGTAATTTCAAAATTTGAAGAATGTGATTCGATGAAATAGTTCCCATGTATAATGAAGTGTGTGTATTACCCGATTTAGATAAACACAATTATAATTGCAAAATCTGTTCTGAACAAATATTGCTTATGAAAGAGATTGAAAATTAGTTTAGAGCGGGTTTTGAATCTATACAGGTATGTATGGTGGCCGGTTAAGGTCATTTCGCGTTTTCGCGTTTTCGATTTCGTGTTTTCGCGTTTTCGCCTTCGCGTTTTGTGCGATTTCGACTTCGCGTTTTTGCGTTTTCGCCCTAAAGAGTATGAAGGGCGAAAACGCCAAAACGCGAAATGGCCTTAACCGGCCACCATACGTACATGTATGTAATTTTCAATCATTGATTAAACACACTACGCCAATAATATTACAAGGAATCACATTCCTGAAATTTTAAAATAAAGGATAATAATGTGAAAATTTAACATTATCAATTGTTACGCATAAGAGATACATAAGCAGGCTTGCACTTTGAACAGTCGATAGTCCGGAGGACGTGTACAGGGGGTAGTTAGTTTCGTTATTTCTCTAAAAAAACAATCCAAAGATACCAATATTAGAAATAGTAAATTTATACCATGCTGTATACGACGCATTTCAAGGCGTAACCGCTCGAATCAGCAGCATTAAAACCGAAACTTTTGGAAGACCAAAAACCAAACTTATTTTAAACAAGAAGTACTCATACCTAGAAATACCGAAATAGGAAGCCAAATTTCAGCTAAGGATATCTACCATGTGCAATACAAGGAATGAACCCTTAGTATTTCTATTATTTTTGAATTTTGCTAAATGTCTAAGTATTATGTACAATTTCTGTTTCATGTTATAGCAATTGTTCCTTTAATTGGAGTAAAAATCGGTAATACAAAATTGAATTCGAAATTTAATACATAGAAAAATATTTAATTTCAAATTTAAGGACAATGGCCGCTTCCCTTCGGTCATTCCTTATAATGATGTAACTGTTACGATTTCAAAAAAGTGGTCACAGTGACTGCTTGCTAATTAATGGTAAGAAGATGTGAACAAAAAAATTTAAAATCTTGCCTTTAATTTGTTATTTTTTCAAACATATTTTTCTTTAAATTTGCGTGTAAAAAAAACATTCCTTTCTTAAACTATGGATACTCTTGATTCATTGCGGGTTATATCAGATCTGAAAGAGCATGCGTGAACAATGGTGAATAAAGAAATATGATTTTGAGATAAGTTCTAACAGGGATTCTAACTGTTTCGAGGAAGGAATCTCTTAATATTCAAGATATATATATAGAATGAGACATAATAGAATGTTATGCCTTTATACTGCGAGAAACGTAAAATTTACGACTACAAAAATGTATCCAACATCTTTAGCATCTGATTTGAATCCTTTCACACTGGTATAATGATCTTGTTGACATTGGAAAAAGCCTAATCATAAAGGGGAAGTATTGCTGTTATTGAACATATACTTCTTTCTCCTTTCTCAGATTTTACATAAAAAAGTATGACAACAATACCGGTAATTGATTTCCAGAGCTGTTCCTTAGACAAAGATATGCCAGCAGATATAGATAAACTTGGATCAGATGTTTGTAAAGCGCTAGAAGAAATAGGATTTTGTTACCTTAAAAATCACGGAATTCCTGAACAAGTAGTAAGTTGTAAATAAAACAGCCGTTATGAAATGCTGTCTGGCCGAAGAAATGTCAGACAAAAATCCAGTCGGTCAGACAAAAATTTTTAGATTCTTTAGTTGAACATATACATGATATAGGAGCAAAATGCCAAATTTGGGATTTGGTCAGACAACCCGTAGAACTAAGACTGAATAAAACCCCACGGTTATTAATTCTGAACAAGTACTATAAGGAAATAAAGCTTGAATATCGAGAACAAATCCATCACTAGTAACTCAATTGTAATCTTAAACGGCCATTCTGCTTTTGTTTATTTTTATTTAGTCTTGTTTTTTTGCATGTCCGTAGTTGTCAACAAACAAGATCAAATCAAGATATCTTGCCTTGCAGTCAATCAAGATCGATCAATACCAGTTTAGATCAGTTCAGCACAGGTATTGTTAAACATTGAATAATTCATTCTTAACTTTTACGAACTGGTCTTAACCAGCCTTCATTGACTGCAAGGCATTATATCTTGTTTTTGTCATGTTATCTTGATTTTGTTTGAAATCTAAGAAATACTAAAAAAGGCTGAAATGGCCTTTTAAGATCAAACTGGTGTAACTTGTGCATGCAACATAAAAAAAACCTACTGAATTTATTAAACAAAAGTAAGTTTAGAAAGGCTAAATCGCCGTGGTCATGACCGGTTATCGTGTTTTTTACTTATTATGTGGTTAGTTGCAATGATTTATAATTAACCCTTTGATTCTATCGATAAGAACATTTTGAATATAACACTAGTTTCACACTTCTGATATTAATCGGCCATTTCTGTCTTGTTTCGTCTTGATTTTTACCATTTCTGCATGAGATTGTGCAATATTTAACTTTAACTGTTCTGAGTCTTGACCGATCTTAAAAAATTGAATGACTCAAGACATCTTATTTTGATTTGATCTTGTGAATATGGTCTTGCTTGAAAAAATTGTGATGCAGACAATTAAGAAGAAATAAAAATACACAAGACCAGAATGGCCGTTTAAGATCAGAATAGAATAGAGAAAGGAAACGGGGAATGTGTCAAAGAAACAACAATCCGACCAAAGAGCAGAAAACAGCTCAAGGCTTCCAATGGGTCTTCAACGAAGCGAGAAAATCCAGCAGCCGAAATCGGGTTCAGCTGGCCCCTAAACAATAATGTATACTAGTTCAGCAAAATGGACGGCCCACTAAACTCCGAAACATAAAAATGAACCAAAATATTAAAAAAACCATACAAGACTAACAAAGGCTAGAGGTTCCTGACTTGGGAGAGGCGCAAAAATGCGGCGAAGTCTGTTACTAGTGTAATTTTTTGCATTCAAAAGTTTTTGTCACGTAGTATTGGTGGCTGATTAAGATTAATAAAGAAATGAGTATTGTACGGACGGAGTTTGAATTTATTAATTTTTATAACCAGACAGCATCATACCCAGTTTACATAACAGGGTCGACCTCAACTGTATAATGTATATTTTATAAAGACAGCATCATGATTTACTTAAGGTATCCGGACCATAAATGACCACGTGATTATTTAAAAGTTCCCGGATGTTCCATACAACGCAATTGAAATGACCTCGGTAACTGTCGGCAAACTTCGGAAATGCCAATATAACTAACTTATTTTTAAAGACTCTGCATATAAGCAACAAAGTGTGTTTCAACTTGAGAAAAATATATATACAAAATTCCAGCTTTAAATTGTTTGGTTCCGCCATTCAGGGTCAAAAAGAGATACAATTTTTTATCATTATCTATTATGGTCCGGATACCTTAATAGAACATTGTCTCAATTGCATAATGTATACTTTCAGATAAATACTGCCATGGATTCCTCCCTTCAGTTTTTCCGTCAACCTTCCGAAGAAAAAGAAAAGTTTTCTAGATCAAAGAATTATAATTTTGGATGGGTAGGAGTTGAGGGAGAAAAGTAAGCGGTCTTTTCATCTTTCTTATTATGTAGTAAAAATGTTGTCAGTTGTAAAATTCGAAAACTTTCTGATTGAGATTCTGAAAATTGGTTCTGGATACCTAGAAATGGTCCTATAGATGTACATTATATTCACTGGGCTACTTTTATGATAATTTATCTGTTCTAGAAAAGCCCAGAGATTTCTGAAATATATACTGTAACGAGCGTAACTTTGACGGTCAGATAATATATCTCTAGCGTATCTGTCGTTTTTTAAAGCGTACATTACGCGAATACACAGGTTACCTGGGGTTCTGAAATAGAAAGTAAATTTACTGTACATCTTTAACTTATATTTTGAACAGATTGAACCCCGAGAGACCAGGGGACTACAAAGAAACATGGAATGTTACACCAGAGGATCATCCTGTCGTATGTTAAAGAAATATTCTGTTTAAGTTGAATCGAATTATATTCTGGATACAAATTTTGATGCACAAGATGTGCACTTGTCGTCGATTAACGACTCATCAGTTGTGCTCAAAGCCTAAAATGTTGAAAACGAAACAATAATCCAACAGGTTGAAGAACAACTGTAAATTTCAGGCTAGTATCGAAATACTAGCAACTGAGCTGGGGATACCCTCGGGACTTGGAGTCCACCAGCAGTGTCATCGACTCAGTGGTAAAAAATTATATTCTTGAAAAATATTTTGACGCACAAGATGTACACATTTCGTCGATTTACGACTCATCAGTTGTACTGAAGGCCGAAAATGTTGAAAAATAGAGTTTGACTAGTGCAGGATTTTCAGATAATTTAAAATCAGAAGAATTGAATTAACCAGCAGCAGTTTTAAATTACTACTATAATCTTCTTTCTCTTATTAAATTTATTAACTTTTAGTTTGTTATTAAATTAGTTTTATTTTCTGTACTGAAGTAATGTATTTTGTACTTCGGTCTGGTAAAACAAGCTTTATGCCTTTTAATAACATGTCAATCTGCATATTTCATTTTAAAAAATGATATTAAGATAAATTCTACTTACGCTACATTGTTATCAAGCAAAAAACGTTTTGTTAGTTTATTTTTTTGTGGATGTTACTTTTATAGGAATGGCCTACAACACCTCCAAATTTTGAATTAATACTGAAGACGTTGTTTGAAAAATGCACGTTGATATCCAGACGAATATTTGATGTTTTATCTGTTGGTCTTAAATTAGAAGTATGTATCAATTTTACCACTCAGTTTTACCTAAATTGTATTAATTGGATAATAATTTAATTTGATTTGCAACAAACAATTTGACCAAAGTAGGTTATACAAGTATAACTTGTTCCAAAATTTATAACATTCTTAAAGATTTAGTTTTCAAAAATTTTCTGTTAAAACATTGCACACAGAATAATTTAAATAACTTACTTAACTCAGTATTATTTAAATCGCGGATATCGGCATTATTTAAATCGCGGATAGGAAAACTATTTAACAATAAAACATTCTGACTAGAAAATTAAGAAAAAAACAAAGTCAAAAGACAGAAAAAAATATATATTGAAAAAAAAAGATAATACAAATTGTTCATAAACTATTGTAGAGTATTTAAACATGGGCGGTTTAAATATAAAATCACAATGAATACATGTATGTATGGGCGGATAATTTGCATATTAATTCAAGATCATCTCTGCGCATGAACATTCAGAGTAATAATAACAGTAATATTATGTGTTCCATGTGATATGCAAAAAATAGTTCTTGGTTCGAAGGCATAATGCACTCCCCTTCGGGTTGTGCATTATGCCTTCTTACCAAGAACTTTTTTTGCATATCACATGGAAGACATAAAAATTTTTTATTGTATTAATAAATTCATATACATGTACCGTATAAGTGTTTATTTTTGTGGGGAGCTAATATTTCAACTCTGCAATATTTGAACACCACTGAAGTTACTAAATATAATATTAATCTCAAAATTTCACACCAGCCAAAAATTTGTTATCGTCAATATATGATCTATGTTAATCTGATAAAAATGAAGTTAAAGTCTGTTTGATTTATTCATAGATTAGATAGGACATATACTTATTTAGTAGATATTTCATATAGGACAGACACTTTTTTTGGTATATTCAGTGGGTAGGACATAGCTTTTTTAAGGGAGAAATATGAATTGCACCGGTCCTAACCCCCCAATAAATATTGACCGGTCCCTAAGTGTGGTATGATAGTGTGTTTATTGACCTCAGTGAACCAGACTCGATCATAGTCGTACAAATGTTTGTGAAACAGGAACCAGATCTGAAATGCTTATTCCATTTGAATACAATTATGGCACTTTACTGAGTGCAATATCATGTTTTATGGAACTTTTAAAAGCAATATTGCCCAAGGCCAATGGGCGCGGGCAATATTGCTTTAAGTGGTCTTTAGAACATGATATTGCACGATAGGGAAGTGCTTTATAATTCTTTTTATTACATTTCACTTTAAAGAGCATGAATTGAAAATCACCTGTTTCAAAAAACAGTTATCAATGCAATATTATTTTTACTGTGCAATATCACAAAAAAAATGGACTACCGGTAGTTTAAAACACACTGTTTCTATAAGATCTATAAGTACAAAATGTAACAATCGTTTAAATGTATATCCATAGGACAGAAGCTTCCTTCAGGATTGCCATAAATTCATTGGTTCATCAGACAATACCACCACCATAAGATGCTTATATTACCCAGCTTTGCCAGAAGGTCAAGGTAAGTTGTTGGAACTCACTTCGAACAAACCTTTTAGATATTTGAAAAAGGAACATTCTAATGCATGTAAATCATTGACTCAAACATTTTTTTTGTTGCCTTAAGGATGGCTGATCAAGTCCCAATAACAGTATTTGGTAATTTAAGCCGAAATTTTGTGAAAAAAGTTCTTGAAGTTTTTATAGATTTTTGAAGAAAAATGTATGTCCGTTGTTGTCGTGCCAAAGTTTTTGTATGAATTTGATTCGATAAGTGACATAGGATTCACTTTCAATATTTCCCAAATTATAACAGGGTTCATATAAAATACTGTGGTGGCACATTAAAAATTTCCACGTCAACCTTATCCCAAATAGGATTAAAAATGGACTAGTTTTTGTCTTCTCTTAAATATTTGTCAGTGAGAAATTATATTATGATAGAATCCCCCCAAAATTTGATTAATGTTCAATAATTACAGATATAAAAGAAGGCCAGGTACGGTGTGGTGAACACTCTGACTATGGAACCATTACTTTGTTGTTTCAAGACCAAAATGGAGGACTAGAGGTATTACCCATTATTTATTTACTGACAATTATAAAATGTTGAAGTGTGTGTATATGCCAAACCTTGTTCAAACATTAAGTTTCAGTAGGCATAAATCACACTTTATTCTTTGTTTACTATCTCAGCACATTATTGATATATACATACATTTCCTCTTTCAAATAAAAAAAGCCTGTTGGTTCCACAATGGAATTTACCAATAATTCTTAGTTTGACCATGAGTGTAGTCAATATTAAAAGTTTTACGACTATTTTTATACCTTTTAAATTCAACATTACAGGCCTCGACCACAACGGATGAGTCGTAAATTGACGAAAAGGGCAAATCTTGCTCATGAATATTTGTATATAGATTTTGTTTTAAATTCAAGGTGAAAAATTGTAATAACGAGTATGTACCAGCTACCCCTATACCGGGTACTATTGTCCTCAACATTGGCGATCTGATGCAAAGATGGACAGCCGATAAATTGAAAGCCACGGTAAGAAAACGGCAGCTTATTTCTCTTGTAAACCTTGCATTCTGACTTTAATCAAATTCATCGTTCGTTGCAAGATATGTCCACTAAAAAGTCGTTTTTTTTCATTCAAAAATTCTATGAGGAAATTGATTGCCAATAAATGATTGAAAAAAAACGTATATTTTATATGCATATGACTCTATTAGTTACACAGTGTGCAATTGTCCTAATATTATCTTTTACTAGGCACACTGAGTCGAATTTGTATCATACTAATTAAATAGCTAATAGTCCACAGGTAGACCATTGACAACATACCCATGCATCAAACATTATTCCGACTCAGAGTTCCTCTATAATTTAGTGGAGATGCGGCAATCACAAATTTTTAAAGTCTTTGATTTAATCCGAGATGTCGTACTCCTCTATAGGATAAAAAAAAAGATAAGAAAAAGTTGCCACATGAAACCTATTTTAGCTAAATTGGTAATATATTCCAGTATGTTATGTAGCCAAATGGTATAGGTAGACCATACTAGAATTACTTTAATTTATTATGATTCATTTTTAATGTTAATTGCCAGAAAAGCTTCGCCTGCTCCCAATTTCAAATCGTTGGAACATATTGCGTAGAATTTTGTAACAAGATATCATAACCGCACACTAATTTACCGATGTTTTTAAGAAATAATGAACACCGCACACTAATTTACCGATGTTTTTAAGAAATAATGAACACCGATGTTTGATTTACATAATACAAATTTGTGCGTTTAACCACGAAACATTTATAGATGATTTTATTGGCCGGGTTGCACAGAGTGCAAATCCGGGTTATAGTATGGTGAATGTCGGGAGGGCGGCGGGCGGCGGGCGGCGGCGGGCGGGCGGGGAAAATGGGTACCTATTTTGTGAAATCAACTCCTCATACAGTTTTTCACCCACATCCTTGAAACTTCATAGAATGTTTATATATATATTGAAGATGTGCACCTCACTTTATGGAATTATTTCAGGAATTATTTCCCATTTTTCCAAACTTTGGAACTTAGTCGTTTTTTATTGACATCTTCAATAGAGGGTACCTATTTTGTGAAATCAACTCCTCCTACAGTTTTTCACCCACACCCTTGAAACTTCATAGAATGTTTCTATATATATTGAAGATGTGCACCTCACTTTATGGAGTTATTTCAGGAATTATTTCCCATTTTCCCAAACTTTGGAACTTAGTCGTTTTTTATTGACATCTTCAATAGAGGGTACCTATTTTGTGAAATCAACTCCTCCTACATTTTTTCACCCACATCCTTGAAACTTTATAGAGTGTTTCTATATATATTGAAGTTATGCACTTCACTTTATGGAATTATTTCAGGAATTATTTCTCATTTTTCCAAACTTTGGAACTTAGTCTTTTTTTATTGACATCTTCAATAGAGGGTACCTATTTTGTGAAATCAACTCCTCCTACAGTTTTTCACCCACATCCTTGAAACTTTATAGATTGTTTCTATATATATTGAAGATATGCACTTCACCTTATGGAATTATTTCAGGAATTATTTCCCATTTTTCCAAACTTTGGAACTTAGTCGTTTTTTATTGACATCTTCAATAGAGGGTACCTATTTTGTGAAATCAACTCCTCCTACAGTTTTTCACCCACATCCTTGAAACTTCATAGAATGTTTCTATATATATTGAAGATATGCACCTCACTTTATGGAATTATTTCAGGAATTATTTCCCATTTTCCCAAACTTTGGAACTTAGTCGTTTTTTATTGACATCTTCAATAGAGGGTACCTATTTTGTGAAATCAACTCCTCCTACATTTTTTCACCCACATCCTTGAAACTTTATAGAGTGTTTCTATATATATTGAAGTTATGCACTTCACTTTATGGAATTATTTCAGGAATTATTTCTCATTTTTCCAAACTTTGGAACTTAGTCTTTTTTATTGACATCTTCAATAGAGGGTACCTATTTTGTGAAATCAACTCCTCCTACAGTTTTTCACCCACATCCTTGAAACTTTATAGATTGTTTCTATATATATTGAAGATATGCACTTCACCTTATGGAATTATTTCAGGAATTATTTCCCATTTTTCCAAACTTTGGAACTTAGTCGTTTTTTATTGACATCTTCAATAGAGGGTACCTATTTTGTGAAATCAACTCCTCCTACAGTTTTTCACCCACATCCTTGAAACTTCATAGAATGTTTCTATATATATTGAAGATATGCACCTCACTTTATGGAATTATTTCAGGAATTATTTCCCATTTTCCCAAACTTTGGAACTTAGTCGTTTTTTATTGACATCTTCAATAGAGGGTACCTATTTTGTGAAATCAACTCCTCCTACATTTTTTCACCCACATCCTTGAAACTTTATAGAGTGTTTCTATATATATTGAAGTTATGCACTTCACTTTATGGAATTATTTCAGGAATTATTTCTCATTTTTCCAAACTTTGGAACTTAGTCTTTTTTTATTGACATCTTCAATAGAGGGTACCTATTTTGTGAAATCAACTCCTCCTACAGTTTTTCACCCACATCCTTGAAACTTTATAGAGTATTTCTATATATATTGAAGATATGCACTTCACTTTATGGAATTATTTCAGGAATTATTTCCCATTTTTTCAAACTTTGGAACTTAGTCGTTTTTTATTGACATCTTCAATAGAGGGTACCTATTTTGTGAAATCAACTCTTCCTACAGTTTTTCACCCACATCCTTGAAACTTCATAGAATGTTTCTATATACATTGAAGATGTGCACCTCACTTTATGGAATTGTTTCAGGAATTATTTCCCATTTTTCCAAACAAGTGTTTATCAACATGTAATCAAATCAAATATTGCTTACTTCACCTATTTCTAATTAAATTGATGGCTGCCTCTGTGCTCGTTCACCAACATACAATATGTCTGATTTTGTCTATATAAATATTCATGACTGCCAATGTGCAATATGATCTTGTAATCACATTTGTCACCACTACAGTAAACACCCAGCAACCCGGTCTTTGACCCATTTTTTGATGAATATGAATGCAAAAATGAATTTAAAAAAGACACGCACACATGCAAAATTAGAATTCTAATAATCAATGTAGGATGGATGGATGAATTATTGTTTCACTCAGGACTAGAACATGTTGATGATATGAATATAAACCCTGCTTTATATACTACACCGACAAGCTAAGTCATATTTTTAAGGCTCTAGCTCACGAGGTAAACGTCCATGAAGGAAGACATATCCGGACACATTATACTGACTACGAGCAGACCAGTCCTTTGCTTTTACTCCTTGATGCCGCCTGCTTGGCGGTGAAGCAGCAAATACCAATTTCTTTGGTTTGACCAGGCCGTGGATCGAACCCGCAACCTTCCGCACTCGGGACGAGCACGCTACCATCCCGTGAGACCGCCGAGGTGGTAATCAATGTAATCAATGTAGGTGTGTATTCCATTTAAAGATTGACTGTAATTTTTTTTTGCAGTCTATGAAGAAATAACCTCAATGAATTTAAGTGGTGCACACTAAATAACATGCGTGGTGGGTTATTTGTACATATATATGCTTTCAACCCTTAGTGGTACAATTATGCAATTCTAAATAAAGTTATTTTAAATTGTGCACGACGTACATTGGGGTTATTTTGAATAGACTGAAAAAAAAGAACAGTCAATCCTTATAATTTAATTAAAAAAAAACGTAGGAATTCCCCTTTATGACGTCATAGTAGAAAAGAAAAAAATAATTCTAAAAAAAATTTAACCAATCAATTCACTCGTTACATTCAATATTAAATTATTTGTATGTGCATATCCAGGGATCATATAATACTAATATACAGTTCATTTACAGTTCCTGGCATATCTAAGCACATTCATATATATTCGTCTTGAACTTGCAGTACTCATCAATCATTGATATATATGTTATGCGTAACTGCCAAAACGTCAAGATTAACTTTGTGTGTGATAAGTAATCCTTTGTTTCTATACAAATTATACATAAGTTGAAGTTAATATTAGTTGGTAATTATTAAATAAATTCAGAGATAACATGTTGATTTATACATAACAACAATTTGTATACGAAAATGGACGAAACGAATTTTATTTTTGAAATTATCTTTTCTGCTTCATCTGAACAAACATGCAAAACACATTTGGCTTTTTTCTAATGAAAATACATATTTATTGAAAAAATGTAATTTTTATCAACACATATTTTGAAATAAATAAAAGGTAATACAATACTATAAAGTAGTATCTATATGACGGTATTTATAGTTTTTTCAACGGGTAAACAATTATGGCGAAAGATAAACTAAGAAAAGTGACTGCCAGATTTTAATGATGGGGTGTGCTATTGCTAGCACGTACGTTTTACTACCTTCAGTACGTAATGCCTAATCCTATTAAATTTTTCACAGGTTAGTAACCACGTGGATACTAAAAATCTATGTTACTCTCCATTTAAAGTAATCTCCGTGGCCCGACATACCCGACTGCCCACTAATACTGTATTACAAATTCCCATATTTTCTGACATCACAAAGAAAAGATTAGAAGTAACAGGTTGAAAAGTCATTGTTCTTCCGTATTAAATGGCCATTTTCGGTGTGAGATGACACATTGAAGATCGGCTTTCACGCGACCTCGTCTTCCACTGCACGAGACCTCATATTCCACTACTTTTAGACCAATGAAATCACGCCGTTCACAATTGCACATACGTTTTGACCAGTCAGGCGTAACTTCTTCGACTGTGCTCATTGAATTTACCTAGGTACAGGAAACTTAAAATTTTTCGGATGAAATAGGTACTTGTACTCGTTCAAAAGCGAAGAAGTGGAAAATCTTCAAGTCGTTTTTAAAATTCAGCGTCTTTTCCCTCGTACTGCTGCGTTCCAGACTCGGGAAAGACATGAATTTTAAAACCTCTGTGATTTTCCAGTCTTTACTCGTGTACCAACCTATTATTCTACGTGATTGGAGCTGAATCTTGGGGTCAAATCGAGCTGACCCTCTGTAAGCACATGTATTACGTAATCGTTGACTGCAACACTCATTATTTCTTTCTCACCTGTATAATTGTAGACGTAATCAAATATTACATAATATATAAATTTAAAATAAATGTCATCATCAACACTTATAACCAACAATTACATATTATTAATGAAAGATGTGTAGCAATATTAAGGTGTACAATAAATTCGTTAAATTTGATTAAATATGTTTCCTCAAAGACAACAGATAAAATTTCCTAGATCTGGATTGAAAAAAACCCAATCAGCATAATATTGAAGCATTAAACAAGGACATGTACGACGAAAACTTAAAAACCTAAAGTGTTAAAGGTCTAATTAGTTTTGTGTATTTTTTTTTTTAGAAACACCGTGTTCTGATTCCATGTGAAGAATTGAAAAAGCGACAGAACAGACAATCTATGGCGTTTTTTGTACAGCCTGACAACCAAGTGATGATTGAATGTTTGGATAAGTCAAATAAATACGAACCAATCAGCAGTATTGACTATCTGAACCAGAGATTCGGCGTAACATACTGAAATTCTATGTATTATTTTACCATTTTGAAGTCGAACCTGATAGCCATACCCGATCAGTTTTTGTTTTTTTTTTATGTTTTTTATTCTTTTATTTTTGCATGAATCTTTGTGAAATTTATTTGTTATGTCCCATTCTCATGACTTTGTCTTTTCCTTTGGATTTCGATTTTACGGACTTTTCCCACAGTTTTGTCACTTCGGTATTCTTTTGCCGATACATAATGTAACTTTGAACTAACTCTTAAGTCATATATTTCAATTGTAAAAATTGCTGTTTTCAAAGAACAATGTAAATTCATTGATTGTTAACATTTTCATAAAACTAGAGGCTCCCAGGAACATGTATCGCTCACCTGGACTATGTTCATCATGACTGGTAGCCTGGAACATTGTTCCAACTGGCTCACTGGTTTCAAACAAGATCTTTCAGTGATTTTTCCCATTTGGTCCTTTGTTAAACTATTTGCCGCTATGACAACCATCTTCAATGGCGGACATGGTCATCGGATACAATTCTGAAAAAGGACCAACAAAGGACCATTGCTGCAATTTTTTTTCCTATTTGGCCAAGTTGATTCAGACAAGTAAATTTTCTATAGGGCACTACATGTTGGTCGGTAGGCGGGATTATCAGAAATTACTCTGAAAGTGGATCATTTGTGCAAAGGTTTGTTCCAATTGGCCAAGTGTTTTCAGACAAGATGATCTTTAAGTAAATTTCCCATGTTCGGTTCTGGCGGCCATCTTGGATAACGGGTGGGGTTATCGGATACAAGTCTGAAAGAGGCCCACCTAAGGACCATTGCTGCCACGTTTTGTTCCAACTGGCCAAGCGGTTTCAGACAGGAAGATATGTAAGTAATTTCCCCTTAGGGTCCTTGCGGCCATCTTGGATGGCAGGCATGGTCATAGAATATAATTCTAAAAGAGGATCACATAAGGACCATTTCTGCCATTTTTTCTTGAACTTACAAAAACGTAGAACAATCCTTTGCATAGTTTATGTAGATGTTTTTTATTTTTTTTTATTGTATTTTATGATATAAGCATTTTTGTGTGAAAAAAGAAAATGGGGAAGTAGGATCTGAAGACCCCAAACAAAAACAAACATTCCATTCAAAAAGATTATACATCGTGTTGGATTCATTCTCTGAAGGTACAGTTGTAATGAACAAATCAGGTTAAAGCAAAAAAAATATTTAACATGACCAGTTGTTAATCAAGTGTAGAAGATACAGAACCAAGGAAATCCGAAATCATAATCCAGAGGACAATACCCGAACGAGACAAACTGAAAAGGAACATCACACGCAAACAAATAGACAAAGAGAGAGACATACGAACGGAACAAAGAACACAGCTCCTACAAATTGTTTCTGAAATGTTTCATATTAACTGTAAGTTAAACTCGGGCATCTGTGTGACAAATATTGACAATAACTCTATGCTTGTCTCTATGTCATCGTGTGTAAAAAATCAATTCCATATGCGTGTGAATAATTTTTAATAATTGATCATTAATAACTTAATTAAATGCATTTACAGGGAATGTACAGATATATATTTATCCTTCAAGACTAACTTCAAAAGTAATTTACATTAGGTGATATGTTAAAGGAACACACCCTTTTTCTGACTGATAGAGATAAACTCTTATCTACCACCGAAACATTATCTGCATGATACATGAAGCTTAAGAAATTAAAAATGTTCTTAAGAAGAACCAGACTTTTAACCTAAGCATAGGTAAATATAATAAAGTTTGGCGACAATTATGTTTATACTTACGAGAAAGCTTAATATAAGAAATAATTCTCACACTTTATCAGCATTATTAAAGGATTGATCGGGAGTATATCCTTTTTAGGTCGGTGAGCTACTGTCATCATTTGGTGATCACTAATCAACTAACGTGGCCACCGCTACTATAAAAGTAACAAAGAGATAAAACATACCTACCGAGCCATTAGCCACATTTTCCCTTAAAATGGGGTTAATTTTGAAAATTAGTTCCATATGAGATATGTTATGCGTTTTGCTGAAACATAGAAAATGTTTGTCATAAAGAGGTAAATTTTGCAGATTTTATAAATATTTTTAAAATCAATGTATTATTTGTCACCAATCTTTAAAGCTGCCAATTGTAGATCCAACTGTTCATCCACAAACCCTTGATGCAAACTATGGAACCAGGTGAGCGACCATTTGCTCCCGAGAGAATCTGGTTTTTCGCTGATCAGATTTAACCTAATTCTTAGTGTTTCCGTGATAAAAGGGGTTAAATAGCTCTCCTATGGTCATGTAAGCTATTGCCATTGTCCGTAAACTTTCTTCAAATATTTTCTCCTCTGAAACCACAAGGCCACTTGGGGCCAAATTTGGCTTGAATGGTCCTTGGGTGTCCCTTCAAAATTTGTTAACGGCATCCTTGAACTCCGACCAACATGGCCGCTGTTACTAAAAATAGAAAAAGGAGATGAATCTTAAAAAATCTCCAGCGAAACAACATGATCAGTTGAAACCCACATGGCTCAAATGCCCTTTAGATGGTCCTCTCTCAGAACTGTGTCCCATGACTCCACCCACACACCATGATGACTGCCAAAGCCGAACATAGTACCATATGGGAAAATTCACTGCACTTTCTTCTTTTTTGAAACCACACAGCCAATTGGAACAATGGTCCTTTTAGAATAATGTCCAATAACTCCATCTACCAACCAAAATGGCTGCAACAGCCGAACATACTTTAACATAGGACACTCTGGGAAATTCACTGAGCCAATTGGAACCAAAATTGGGAGCAATGGTCCTTCGGCAATCCTCTTTCAGAATTACTTCCGATGAACCTGTTCACCAAGCAAGATAACTGCCACAGCCGAACATTTCAACACAGGACCCAAAAGGATAATTCACTCAAAAATCTTGCCTGAAACCACTGATCCAAACAGAACTAAAGTTTGTCATTGTGTGGTTCGCTTTGAACATTGTGTCGGATGATGGTTTGTTTGTTAAGTTGGAGTTTTACGCCGTTTTCAACACATTTTGCTATTTCCCGGCGGCGAGTTTTTATTGATGGGGGAAGCCGGAATACCCAGAGAGAACCATCGACCTTCGGTAGGAAAATTTCAATCCTTGTCAATTAAGATCGGAGTCGAACACACCCGCCACAGGTGAGATTCGAACTCACAACCTCAGCGTTGACAGGCTAGTGATCATTAGTAGTCCTGACGAACTACATAGACCACTCGGCCACCGAGGCCATTTGTGTCGGATGACGCTCTCTGCGAAAAACAGCAGAATTTATTGTAACATAGGACCCTATGGTGAACCACTGAGCCAAAACTGGCAGCAATAGTCTTTCGGTAGTCCTACTAAGTTAAGATAACTATCTTTCAATAGTGAACTGCTCATCAATGCTAAACATATAGCTTCTATCTTGTGTTTTAATTTAATGAAGTTTACCCTTATATTCCTCATCAAATTCCCTGCCTGTGTTTTTCAATCAGATTTGATCTAGCTGTTATGGTTTCCAAGATATAAGGGATACACGGGTGTTAAACAGGGCTTATGTTCAAATAGTTAAAGCAAAGAACTGTATCAAAACATACTATTGTGTCCAGCACAAAACATACTATTGTGTCCAGCATCGTATTGTGTCCAACATGATATTGTGTCCAGAATCGTATTGTGTCCAACATGGTATTGTGTCCAGCATCGTATTGTGTCCAACATAATATTGTTTCCAACATCGTATTGTGTCCATCATGGTATTGTGTCTAACATCGTATTGTGTCCAACATCGTATTGTTTCCAGCATCGTATTGTGTCCAAAAGCATCGTATTGTGTACAGCATCGTATTGTGTCCAACATCGTATTGTGTCCAGCATCGTATTGTGTCCAGCATCATATTGTGTCCAACAAAGTACTGTTTCAAGAGCAATATAGTGTCAGTCAAAATACTGTTTTAAGAGCAATATAGTGTCAGTCAAAATACTGTATCAAAATTTTAATGCACACCCGTTCAACCTTCCCTTTTCAACTTGCTGTGGTCATACCATGCAGAATCCTTTTTGTTGCATATATATTAAGACGTAAGCATGTCCGATAAAATTAAAATACAGAAGCGCATGCACACATATTGGTATAGATGTTTGTATGAAATAAATATCAATTTAAAAGTTTACATACGTTTTGTGTTTACTAGTATTTATTTCAGACCGATAATAGTACTACCACCTATAATAATGGACAATTTAAAAGCTGTTTGTTTTGAGAGACTATATTATACTGTTTCCTAAAAAGAACACAAATCTATACTACTGAAATTATGGCTCGATTTCTTTGGGCCGTCATCACATAACAAAGCGATAGACACAATTCAAATCAGAATTTGACTGAATGGTAATGAATGTGTTGTCTGAGAATTTTACACGCGTCTAGGTCGATGCTAAAATTATCGATAAGTTAACTCAAACGTTCTCAATCAAACATGTTTCCATGTTTCGTAATTCGTAATTCGTCTCCACTTTCGGCAAGGAACAGACTCTATTTTTAACTTTTTCGGTCATGAACTTTCCATAAATTTATTACATCCTGGATTATTTTGCATTCGTTAAAATAAAGTTTTATGACTTTTATTCCTGATGCTGATAATATATATATCGATTAAACAATACAGCTACAACAGCGTTACATCAGTTTGAAACGGCTCTAACGTATCGATAATATACGTAACTCGGACATTGGGGATTTTTAGGTCTTTCCACTTTTCGTGGAAAGACCTTTTGTTTTTCTTCTGTCGTCTGAGATGCTTTTTTGTCTTACAACATATCGAATGGATTTTTGGCCAATGATGTTGTTCAGTAATGGGGGTTTCAAAACTCACCCTGTGTGACCGGACACTTATTTTTATAGGAGTTATCTCCCCGCGTCCCCTTTTTCTTGTTATCGCTATATCTCTAAAACCGTAAAAGATATCGACCCAAAATCTTTTTCAATGTCTTCATGTATCTGTGCGCAACTTTGTTCCATGGTCGGAAAGGATCTGACGACATTTCATAGGAGTTATTTCCCTTCAAACGACTTTCACTTTTGGTGTATCATACAAATTGTTAGTTAGAGTTGAGATATCAACATGAAACTTTGTATTTAGGGTCCATGACCCCTAACAAGTAAAATGAGGTCAAGATCAAAGGTCAAGGTCAAGTTCTAAATTTTGACTTTTGCTTGTTATCGCTTCTCCTCTGAAACGGTAAAAGATAGCTGATAAAATGTAATGGAGAAAATGTTAAGGACGTTGAGACCTAGCTTTGTTACATTTACATAAAAGTTGTATGACGTCATTTTATAGGCGTAATTGCCGTTAGAACGTTTAAATTTGTGGTTTTTCGTTTATTTCTCAACAATGGTACATGATAAAGGCATGGGGTCTTTTGTTTTGACATCAAGGATTGATAGCCTTCAAATTGGCATCAAGGTCAAAGGTCAAGGTCAAGTTCTAAATTTTGACTTTTGCTTGTTATCGCTTCTCCTCTGAAACGGTAAAAGATAGCTGATAAAATGTAATGGAGAAAATGTTAAGGACGTTGAGACCTAGCTTTGTTACATCTGCATAAAAGTTGTATGACGTCATTTTATAGGCGTAATTGCCCCTAAAACGTTTAATTTTTCGGTTTTTCATTTAATTCTCAACAATGGTACATGATAAAGGCATGGGGTCTTTTGGTCCGACATCAAGGATTGATAACCTTCAAATTGGCATCAAGGTCAAAGGTCAAGGTCAAGTTCTAAATTTTGACTTTTGCTTGTTATCGCTTCTCCTCTGAAACGGTAAAAGATAGCTGATAAAATGTAAAGGAGAAAATGTAAAGGACGTGGAGACCTAGCTTTGTTATATTTGAGAAAAAGTTGTATGACGTCATTTTATAGGCGTAATTGCCCCTAGAACGTTTAAATTTTCGTTTTTCGTTTATTTCTCAACAATGGTACATGATAAAGGCATGGGGTCTTTTGTTTTAACATCAGGGATTGATAACCTTCAAATTGGCATCAAGGTCAAAGGTCAAGGTCAAGTTCTATTATTTGACATTTGCTTGTTATCACTACTCCTCTGAAATGGTTGTAGATAGCCAAGGAAATGTAATGGTGGAAATGTTTAGGACATTGATGCGCAACTTTATTACATTTGTGTTAAAGTTGTATGACGTCATCTTTTGAGAGTAATTGCGCCTAGAACGTTCAAACTTAAGGTTTTTCGTTTATAACTTGACAATGGTACATAATAATGGCATGGGTCTTCTAAAATGACCTCAACGACCAATGACCTTGAAAAGGTTCACAAGGTCAAAGGTCAAGGTCATGACCTATATTACGTATTTTGCATTTTTTCACACTTTATAAGTTTTTTCAGATTTTTAAAGCAATTAAAGCTATTGAAAGCGTGAAATTCAGGCACTACTTTTGATGACGTCATTTCTGGCAACGTTATTATTTCTGTAGACGTTTTAGACGTTTTGGATATATTGGAATGTTAATTAATGTGACAATGTATGAAAACGTCTAGAATT